>JAPKLX010000052.1:1686816-1736133 GCA_026898415.1 Leonotis leonurus
GTAGATCTCATTAACGATCGAACCACGTAAATCTCGCGTTCCTAAATTTTATTTCCTCACCGTAAATTCACTCTGAAAAACCACGATCGATCACCAACAATTTATATACTCCCCCAATCCTATTTTTGTTATTTTCTTTTTATTTTAATTGCCTTGCATTATTATTGTGAGTCATATTTCTAAAACAATAAAAATATTCCTTCAATATATAATAAGTCCATCCAATTTATAACATAAAAAATATATATTTTATTTTTTCTGCCAATTAAAAAGGGATAAAATTAAAGATAATAAGGAAGTATAGTTGTATGTATTAATTAATGGATCAATGAATAAGGAAATGGTAATGGCGAATTTAATAGAGCACTAAATTCCTGATCAATCAAATTCAGTTGAAGTGCTGAGTAACTGTAAATAAAACAAAAAAATCTAAGCAACAGTCTAACAGAGTCACAGACCACGAAACATTGGAGTAAGCTGTGACCAAAATTTTGATTTAATAATCTCATTAATGGCTGATATTTGTGGCTAAAGGTCTATCTGTTCCAATAAAATCTTAATTAATTTTTATATATCTATATATATATATATATATATATATATATATATATTTCTATAAATTAATCTTCAACCGTTGTTGGGAAATATTTATAATGATTTTGATTCAAATTTCAAAACCTGTCCTGAAAGATGTAATAAGTCTAAAACTAAAGTCTCAGTCTTATCTTAGAACTCACTTATTAAGAAGTTTAGTTTATAGGTATAATCTGAAGATACAAGACTGAAGACTGAAGACTGAAGTCAGTAATTGAAGTTCTCTCTAGAACTCAGTTTATGTTCCGAAACTGAAGGACTATGTCACTTGAAATATGACCTAAAGTTTTGAAGTTGAAGCCAACATGAAGCAAAGACTCCTTGTCACTGAAGTTCACTCCAAAGCTCTGCACTTGAAATCAAAACTAAAGTTATCCACTGAGTTCCAAGCTACTCTATAATAGTTACCACTTTGGGAAAAGATCTCAATAAGTGAAACTCAATCGTGTGCATACACCAAAAATGGCAAAAAGGACTACGACTCCAACGGGAAGAATTCAAATGGTGCTCTATCCTACAACGGATACATTCTATGAGATACCTATATATATCCTGCTGCTTCAAACGCTTCAAGACACCTGTTACCCTGCATTCAAACTCGCAATCACTATCTCGCTCTCGACTTCCATATAGCTTTCAAGCTTTCAAGTTCAAGAACACTCAAGCCTTTTAGATTTTATATTTCTAGTATTCTTAGTAGCGATTCTACTTGTAACCGAAGAAGTGATTAGACATTACTGTCCATTTAATCCTCAATGATTGATCATTGTAAGACAATCTCCATTTATTTGGAAATCCGCGATTAACATCGAGTACATGTGGACGTAGGAGTTTTTATCTTTGAACCACGCAAACCAAATTTTTGTATTCTCTCTATTTCATTATGTATTTCTATCTTCTATTGATATATTGCATAATTGAATACTGATTAAAATAAAAGTGAACTTAAAACATTAAGTTTTCTGAACAAATGAGTAAGCTTTAAAACCACTACTTCCGCACGTACACTTAAGATATTAGTCCATCAGTCCAACACTAAGTGTAGACTGAAGGATTGTTATCTAAAGTATCAACTCTCACTGAAGCTATACCTACTTTCAGTTCAAGAGGTCACTCAAAACTTTTAATTTATAAAATTAAAAATTGGTGTATTCCCCTCCTCCCTACGCTCAATATATTCGTTTCGAGACCAACAACAGTCCACAACTGCTTCTAGCAAATATTAACTAACTTAACCGACCTATTGACTGAGAAAATTGTGACGATTTCTTTTTCTCTTTCCTCTTTATTCTTTATTTTCTTTATAGTAGTAATTGTTTAATCTTTGCTTGTGATTTATGTCTTAGAAAAAGCGAATGATTTTGCATGAAAATTTGGACCAATTTTAGGAGATTGAGATATTTTCTATATATCCGATGGCGCCTGATTAATAGTTCTCTTCGATTTTACTATCCATCTCCCAATAATCTTGACCCATCTCCCAATAATCTTGACGCATTGATTATTTTAATACACTTATTTAAATAAAAAATACTTTCTTCATCTTATTAAATATATTATATTTTAACTAAAATTATAAAAACAAATTGATCAAAATATAACATATTTAAGAGGACTGAGGAGTATGCCAAAATTATTGGAACAAAATTATTGGAACAGAATTAATACAATTTACCATTTCGATGTGCTATCCATTAATAGGGAATTTATCACAAATATCGTATAAAATTGACAATAAGAGTGATAAGATATTTTATATTATGATTTGATAGCATCATCAACAAAAAAAAAGCACACTTGTTCTTGGATTATTAATTGGAGCTAGATCTGAATGTACAGAATAGTGGCATCATGAGTTTGTTTGATTTTGGAACTAACTTTAAGATTATTCTTCATTTCTTCACTCTTACATCTAATAAAACTGGTTTGAATAAAAAAGAAGTCACATAGACATATTGAACCTTCCTTTTCGGATGGTCTGGTCGATCGAGTTAAAATATAAGAAAATATTTTTTATGAAATATAAATTGCAAACTTAATTGTTCTTATTTATCAATTCAGATTTAGTATCCATTATTAATTTCGATCGAAATAAGTTGACGTTTCTACTTAAAACATTTAAAGATGCGACGGGCAATCCGAGGAAACGAAGATTAGATCAATGATTTTGTGTCAATTTGTAAACTTTGATAATATCAAATTTCACCATCTTAATTAAGATATACTTAAGACCATCCTTTTCCAATATATCCCTAATTTTCTCGTAAACCTATCATCACAGACACGTTAATAAGAATAAATACACTTAGTGACGTAGTCAGAAAATATCAAGAACAGTGATTTACATTCATATTTCGATAATATTTTGCTTTTACAATGTTTATCTAGACGATACTAAAGATCATTTTCAAATATTTTAATAAATTTTATAATAATAATAAAAATTTAAAAAGAGTTTAGGAGTGGATTCCTCCCTTACTCCCTCCGCCTAGGAGTGTCACGATACGGTATATCTTACTAAAATTATCATATCTTATATTTTACCTTTATCTTCGGGATGAAAAATTTTATACCGTTACCTTACCATACTTTTCGGTATACCTTGGTTCGGTATACTTTATTTTCGGTATAACATTTTTACATATTTATACCTTACCTTATTTTCGGTATACATTACCTTACTTCGGTATATCTTTCTTTTACGGTATATCAAAATTTAATTATTTTCAGTATATCTTACCTTACTTCGATATATCTTTCTTTCATTGTATACTAAAACTTATTTATAATGAACAACTTAAATAACATCTAACATACACAAAAACATACTAAGTGTTAATTTTTAATAACAAAATTTTCAATTATAAAGATATTAACTAACTATATTATTGTGTTTTATATAACTAACTAGATTTAGGTATATGAATCATATTTATTTGGTCATTTATGCATGTTATATCATAATAAAGTGTATTATATTTAATACACCCCTCGTCCCACCAAATTAGAGGCATTTTATATTCAAATGAGTGTAATATTTTAATCAAATGCTTCTAATCTGGTGGGACAGAGGGAGTATCAAGCAGATGTAGTTATATGATCTTATAAAACACTTTATTCTTAAATCATACTTTAAATTATAATTATTTAAATTTATATGCTCATTTTAGAAAATAATTTAGTAGATTTTGTAAATATATCATAATTATTTAGTTATGTAACAAAAAAATATATATTATAGTTTATCATTATCATTTATTATTTGTATAAGTTTTTGTTAAATATTTTTTATTATCAATAATCTCATATATTTTGTAATTTCATTAATATTTATTAATTATAATTCATAATATAAATAAATAAGTTTGTTATAAATCAAATCGAATATATATGATATATATATATATATATATATATCTTGATATATACCAAAATAATGGTATATAGCAATTTTTTCGTTATATATTGCAGTACAGTATACGACGGTATACCTCGGTATTTGGAAAAATCATACCCTTACCTTACCGAAAAGTTCGGTACGGTATCATACCTTACCAAAAATTTTGATATATCTGAAATTCGGTATTTTACGATATTTTTCGGTACAGGAAGTACGGTATACCGTTTTTTCGTTAAAATTTGACATCCCTACCTCCGCTACTGAATATACTAACACTTAAACTATGGACCCATGGTGGGGCTTAATCGACCATGTTTTTTACTCCATATAGTGTTTTCGTCTATAATTTTTTTATTCAATTTGACCTAATACGTATTTTAGAAAAATAGTTTACTTTTGTTATATTACGTGTTGAATGGAGTTTAAGTCACACTTGATATATTATTTTTAATTAAGTTGTGTGTATAAAATGAATAAGTTCATGTACCAAAAATAAAAAAAAAATAATTATTATTATGTTATAATTTATATTATTTGTTGGGTGAAATTTAAATTCCACTTATTTATTATATCTAATTGAATTGTGTGTGAAATAAAGAGCTCTATATACTAAAAATGAGAAAAAAATAAAATAATAAATTTGTTAACGGAACAAAATGACAAATTGGAAAAAAAAAATTAGTGGACCGAGAAATAATAATAAGACGTCATATAAGTCTTAACTAACAACTAAACTAATTAACTACCACTAACCTAATACCATCATCACAATTTTTATACAGGAGGAGAGATGTTAAATAAAAATAATTTTATACAAACTAATTAAAAACAAATGTAAACTATTAAATTATTTAAATTAATAATGCAAATTAAATCTTGTATATTTTTACTATAAACATCCCTATATATATTTGCACCTCAAGACACCGCTCATTTATTTCATTGTACTAAATTAAAAAAATATTGGGGGACTATGCATCGCCCCAATTTACATTTCATAGTCCGTATTTAAAAAATTTATAAGATAAATTAGTGATGATTTTGATTCATATATGAAAGAAAATGTAGGTGAGAATTGAAAAAATATTTTAATTATTTATTTTAATAAAATAAGTGTTTAACCTAAAACGTGTGTCTAAGTTCTTGTAACTAAACGAGGCATATAATACGTAGTAAATTAATCCTAGTCGAATCTCGTGGGTAAAGTACTAAGATTAAACAATAAAAAGTCCTAACATTCTATCAAGTACTTATAATACATGAGATTAGCTAAAGGTAAAAATCAATAAGTAAACTAAATAATAGGAATTCGGAATTAAGGTTCTAGGGTATGGACATCCACGTTGATCATCACGTGCTACGACTAATTCATGCATTCATTCGCGAATCTAGAATTCTCAAAAGCTATCTAAATACTAAATTTCGCATTTATAATTAGATTGTGACTCCACTCTCGTATTAAAGTCACACAATTAAGAATTCAAGATAACAAATCAATACTCGGTTTATACGTTTCTGATTACAATTGATATTGATTAGACCTCCGACACAAGGATTATCTCTCGACCTTACCTAGCATCTAAGAAATTGAAACAGTGATCAATCGGTCCAATTAAACAAGCATAATCCAATAAACAAGCATGGATAACGATAAACATCAATAATCCATAAGAAAAAAAAAACCCTAGTGGAGATTCAACTACTCAATCCATAACATAATCATCAATAAGAAATCGACATAAGAAACTTACTAACGATTATACTACATGAATGGAGTAGTCGATCTCCACCTTAAATCCTTCTTCCAAACGTAAAATTACAAGTAAAAATATTTCCTAGGCTAGTTCTAATACTTCGACTTTTTCTCTAAGAGTGAGAGATATCCAAAATACATTCATTTTCTTCTTTAAAACCTGTCCAGGAAACTGCTTTTTAACGCGCCCAGCAACCGCTGGTTTGGCCATTCTGTCGCACGCTCTTAGCAGGCCCAGCGGCCGCTGGCCTCTGCTCTATGTCCTCCTGAAATTCTGTATGCAGCGAGTGTTGGAGGTCCAGCTCCGCTGGCCTCCAGGCTCGCTCCTTCCTTGACATCTCTCCCGTCGTGCCATCCTCGACACGTACTGCTTTGGTCGACTTAGCATCTTCAACATTTTCAGCATCATTTCAGCTCACATTAACTCATTTTCGTCATCCTACATCCAAAACAATAACAAACAAAACTCAACATAAACACGAACTTAAGGACACCAAATCGCCTCCAACTAAAAGCTAGACACGACAAAATATGAACCAAAAACACACCTAAAAACGAGCTAAACATCAAGCATTATATTTTATTTACAAATTAACTTTCATTTTAAAATAAAAGCCTTCAATGCTCATTTAATAATGAAAAATTAAATTCTATTAATTTTAATTATTGATTGTAAATTGATGAAAAATTTATATTTTTTCTCATTTCTTACCATAATTTATTTATCATATGAATCTAATAACTCTATTAGTTAATATACTATATTGATCCTATAGCCCCAAATTAGACTTCTAATTTTATTCTAAAACCCCTAAGCCTGTTTAAAGAAAATCATAAACCACATCAGAGGAAGTGTGCTTTTATAAACTCAGATGCATAGAATACAATCATAAGCCCGCAGATACAAGCATTGTCTTTTTGTATAATTACTAAAGATTATTCAGATTCAGCCCATTGCATAAACATATTTATTTAGTTTTAAAGCCCACATAAATCGTTTGGGCTCATGTTATAGGGTCCATAGTGTACTCAGCCTGTTTAACAAAAGCCTTTTATAAAATTTAAGCCCAATATTGTTTGCAATTGTGTGCTTTACACTTTTATATTGCATCAGCAATGACCATTTCCACATTTAATAATTTATTTAAACACTTTACCTTCATAATTCACCATCCACATCAGTTAATGTATTTGTGGCAATAATATAATATGACATAAACATATGAATTGATAAAATTTTTATTTTTTATTATTTTATATTAAATAAATATTAAATTATAATATGATTAATAAATCATATTTAGAGAATGATCAAAAATTTATTATTTTTGTATATGGCATGTAAGGTGTTTGAATCGGGTTGGATTGTTATTAGGTCCACCCAATACTAAATCTAAACATCAACCCAATCCAAATAGTTTAAATCCGAATCTAAATTAAACCTAATTTAAACTCAAACTGACATGTTTTTTGAGTTGACACAACGCAATAACAACGCAATAATAACACAAGTTGATAATGTCCATTTCTAACTATATCTTGATGAGAGCAAGTAAGTTGTAATGTACATACACATTGTCATTTAAATGAAAGGCTGTATATAGTCCAAATACATATGCAGCACGTGGTAGATATCCAATTCTAACTATTTCCTTTTGGCATAATCTAAACCTCCAGAAATTGTTATCCAATAGAAATAATAAATAAATGAAAAACTGTTTATTCTTTGAATTTGTTAGCCGCGCATTTGTTGTCACAATAAGTTAAGTTATAGCATGCTGCATGGCAAGAAAGTAAATTAAATTAATGAGAAAAAGAGAAAGAAAGAAAAGGAATATTGCCAGCTATTGTGGATTAACTAATTTTCTATGTTATTATTGAATTTCTTAGGCTTCTTATTGCATTGTTTAAACCGTTTTATCAATCGGTCCCGAAGCGAGTACACAGTATGTATGGGGAGGAGGGGGGAATACACCTGTTTTTAATTTTTCAAATTAAAAGCTTTGAGTGATATTCTGAACTGAAAGGAAGTAGCTTCAGTGAGAGTAAATACTTTAGATAGCAATCCTTCAGTTTACACTTAATGTTTGACTGATGGACTAATATCTTAAGTGTACGTGCGGAAGTGGTGGTTTTAAATCTTACTCGTTTGTTCAGAAAACTTAATGCCTTAAGTTCACTTTTCTCTTAATCAGTATTCAAAATGTAATATATCAATGAGATAAGGAAATACTGAATAAAAATATAGAGAACACGAAGGTTTGGTTTGCGTGGTTCGGAGATAAAAAAATCCTACGTCCACGAGTTCTCGATGTTAATCGAGGGTTTCCAAGTTAATGGAGATTGTCTTACAGTGATCAATCCTTAAGGATTAGATGGACAAGAAATGTCAGATCACTCTTCGGTTACAAATAGAATCGCTACTTAAGAACACTAGAAAGATAAATCTGAAAGCCTTGAGTGTTCTTGAACTTGATCTTGTTGTGAAAGTTGGGAGCAAGATAGCGATTGTGTGTTTTAATGCAAGGTAACCGGTGTTTTGAAGCGTTTGAAGCAGCGGGGTATATATAGGTCTCTCATGGAATGTATTAGTTGTGAGATAGAGTACCATTTTGAATTCTTCTCGTTGAAGTCATCGTCCTTTTTTTCTATTTTTGGTATATGTCATTTTAGACAAATTCTACAGTCTGCAGCTTTCCATAAGTATTGACCTTCAGGCTGGACTTTCAGACTAGACTTTAGGACATAAGCTTCAGGCTGGACCTTCAAGCTGGACTTCAGGACTGGACCTTCAGGACAGACTTCAGGGCAGGTCCTTCAGGACAGACTTCAGGGCTGGTCCTTCAGGACAGACTTCAAGGCAGGTCCTTCAGGACAGACTTCAGGGCTGGTCCTTCAGGCTGACTTCAGAACTGGTCCTTTAGGCTAAGTTTTTCAGGCTTGCCCTTGAGGCTTGAATTTTCAAATTTGCGCTACACAAAATCAAATTTTGAAACCAAATCAAAACATAATAAATATCCCAACAATTTCCCCCTTTTTGATGGTGCCAAAACATGATCAATAAATCAAATGTATATATTAAAGAATTGATATGAGCATTTTGAGGTGAACAATATTCCCCCTCAGATTCATAATCACATCCCTCATCTTGAATCAACTTTCATTTTTAGTGGGGCATGTTCCCCCTTGCTTGTTGATCTTCATAATTCATCTATTTTTTCAGGACCAGTGTTTGTATCGATTTTGATTTTTTTTTTTACTGGTCCAGTACCTGTAATGGTTGAGCTTTGAAAATTGAGTTCTTTGGTACCCAAATTTGTCTTATAACTCTCACTGAGTTATTAGGCCATATTTTCCTTCCACTAAAATCAATATAAAATATTTTTGATTTTTCAGTTTTGCTCTGAGACTCAGTTCTAGACTGAGGCCATTTTTTGTAAGAATTTTCAGTAAAACTCCTTGGTGATCAAGAATGAGAACGATATGATCTTGAATTGGGTGGTGAAATCCCGTGCTCACATTTATATCGAAAGTATTGTCTCAGTTCCCAATATGAATAAGATTTTGGAGAACGAGAATATGAGTTTCTCGAATGTGAACTTCTCGAACATGAGCTAAGTGATCTTGATCCGTCCTTAGTTTTACATTGAGTGTGTGGACTCACTTTTTGAGAATAAATATTTTTCTCATATGATTTAGACCTTGAATTAGATCTTCGCATAACCTTGTCAGTTCGATGGTGTCTCAATTGAGTCACCTGACACAACAAAAAAAATGCATATTGGCGACGAAATATTTCATCGTCCAGACGAGGAATCCGTTGTCCGTCGGGCTTAACGACGGACTGGCGACGGAAATTTTCGTCTGTATTTCGATCGTCGTTAGGCTCACGGACGACGGGAAAAAAAAGTTCGTCATTAGCTAACGATGGATTAACGACGAATAATTCCATCGTTAGCTAACGACGGATAGGATTACGTCGTTAGCTTGCCTCCGGTGACTGTCGATGGCGCCAGAGAGCTAACGACGGACTGCAATTCCGTCGTTAGCCCTTGACCTTTGACCTAACGACGGATTCTTGTCCGTCATTAGGTTTAAATATATTTTTTTATTTTTTAAAATTCGAAATTTAATATAATTAACCAAAGATGTTATAAATGTTAAAATACAAAACAATAGTATCAATGTGTATAGCAACCGTACAAATAGTCTAGGAATCAGAATCGGGAGGGGGAAACGGGGGAAATGAGGGACCATCTGCTCCTCCCTGGGACTGAGACTGCATCCACTGCATCATCTAAACGTACTGAGTCTGCACGAGCGCCACCTGGTCAGCCAATCTCCGCTGCTCGACAATGTACTCTTGTCGCTCGCGCTCCAGCTCCTCGACTCCGCGCCACAACTCCTCAACCCCGTTCTTGTTGGCTCGTGGGGCGGACGACGAGCCACTGAACCTGGAGGCTCTCAACGCCTTCCCCGCGTCGTACTGAACAACCTCTTCTTCTTGTCTGGGGCGCCAAGAACCTTCAAGTATATCTCGTTGGTGTCCACCGCATCGTGGTTACCCTCAGGCAGTTGGGCCTGTTCCGCGTCAGCACGGGCAAACACCTCAGTCTGCATGTAAACAAGAAATGAACATTTGTTAATAACATATTATAAAGGTTGCAATTATAAACTATATATATTACTTTGAAATTAAGACTTACTGCTATCGCCTCCGATTTCGCATTGGTGTACGTCCCGTCTGGGTACCGATGCTCATACCAATGGGGTTGTGTATCGGCTGTACTCCCCTCTCAACAGCCTGTGTATGACATACCAATGGGGTTGTGTTATTGAAACATGTGTATATGAATTAAAACTATAAAACATGTTTGAAATTATGATTTGAAATTACCTTTTCCTCAGCTCGTTGCATAACGGACTTCGACCCTCCCCTATGCTTGATAGGACCAGTCCCCGGTCCCTGTGGCTCAGACAGCCGGTTGCACCTCGCTGCCTGGGATTTAGCAACAACATCATCCCTAGACCAGTAAGCGAGTCAACCTATCCAGACATCATCACTCCACCACCCAGGCTTCCCACCTCTGGGTGGCGGATCATTTCTCCTCCTCTTGATCCCGCAGATATAATCTTTATACCTCTCCCAGCACTTATCGTACCAGAACTCTTGAATCTTGGCATCGAGAGACGATGCCCAAGTAAATTTTACCTAATATCCAAAATGTATGTTAGAAATTGTAGTTAACTTCAATATATAGTTATAAGTCATAATTTAGAAAGAATTTGAAAGTTGTAGAAATTTTTCGAACCTTAAACTCCTCCCAGTATCTCTGCCTCACGTCCTCAGGCGTCAGCTTCCAACTGTATCCAGTCGGATCTGGAACTATCTTAAATAGTTCCCAAATGTAATCAGCTGGAGCACCGTGCGAGTAAAATCCCCTACATAGATCATTTAATTTGATTTATATTAGTCTTCTAAATTACTTATTAAATATTTGTTAAAATTGAATATGTAATTGTATTTACTTACCCCAGCTCACTCACTGCGGGAACAAAGTCCCCCGTGGGTCTCTGCTCCCCATGATGATCCGTATCGGAGCCAGACGACGAATCACCTAAATGTATGCCACCAATGCGGTGGCTCAGACACCCTATCCCGGAGTCATATCCGGATGATGAGCCCGAGGAATTACCCCAGCCGATAGAAAGAGGAGAACGTCGTGCCAACCTTTCTCGAGGAGTAGACACATCATCTCGAGGTGAGGATCTGTTACATAAGTTTGTACCTATATCACCAAAAAGTTATAATATTTGTCAAGTTATGTATTCATTCATATATCTTAATTATAAATTCAATTCAAGTTAGATTATTGTCAATTTGACTCACATAGTTACAAAACCATTCAGGAAATTCTGCCGACATTTTCTTGTCAATGTCCATGTCAGAAATCCATGGATTTGAGAGCCTGAGTTGTGATTCATACTCCATTCATACAACAAGTAGATATTAGTTGATAAAAGTCACATCTTAAAAAAAGGTGTTATATTGAGTAGTCAAACTGTACTTGATATATGGATCGATCTCCACACAATTATGGAGTACGTATAGATGAGCAGCTCTATATTCCCTATCATCCAGTGATCTTTTGGTTGTTTTTCCAACACCAGTTCCAGCCAATTTGAATATGGAAAGCAAGCCTGGTTGATCTTGTTCCCCACTAGTAGAACATTCTCCAACGTAGTTGCGAGGCAATTCTCTATGTATCGTACTTACATGAGCCTCAAAATAATATGAGCAAAATGCAGTGGCTTTCTCCACTAAGTATGCAGAACATATAGATCCTTCAACACTTGCTTTGTTCTTCACATTATTTTTCAATTTTCTCAAATATTTGTATTGAAATGATTGTGGTGAAAAGCATTAAACATAATGTATAAATTGAAATATAACTTATAATTAAGATATTTTGAAGTACCTCTCAAATGGATACATCCATCGATATTGAACTGGTCCTCCATCTCTTGCCTCGTCAGCTAGATGAATAGGCAAATGTTCCATTGAGTCAAAGAAGCTTGGCGGAAATATACGCTCAAGTTTACACAATATCACTGGGATGTTATTGTTAAGTGTCTCCATGTCCTTACTCTTTATGTTTCGTGATGTCAAATAATGAAAGAATAAGCAAAGCTCTGTTATCGACTTCCAAACCCCTTGTGGGAGTAGTTCTCGAAATTCTATGGGTAGTATACGCTGCATGAAAATGTGACAATCGTGACTCTTCATGCCAAACATCTTCAATTTACTCATTTCTACGCATCTACCCATATTTGACACGTAACCGTCCGGAAACTTTAGCCCTTTCACCCATTCACACAACTTTTTTCTCATTTTTGTCAAGTGTGTAACATGCCTTAGGATATTTATTAGGATACTCATCATGCATTAACTCTGGCCTATGACAATAGTAGTTTAACTTCATCCTAGACTTTGTTGTGTTTTTTGTCTTGCCTTGGACATTCATCACAGTATTGAAAATGTTATCAAAAACATTCTCTTCAATGTGCATAACATCTAAGTTGTGACGAATCAACAAAGAACTCCAATATGGAAGGTCCCAAAAGATGCTCTTTTTCCTCCATCCAGTGGTAACTTGTTTTAAAATACGCTTGTTATTATCATCATAATCTTCAGTTATCTTCACGAGACTCAGATCTTCAATTTGATATAGTAGCTCTTCCCCTGACCTCCTATCTGGAGGATCATCTGCAACGATTTTATTCTTTCTAAAAGCCCTCTTGTTCCTCCTGAACTGATGATCATATGGTAAGAACTTGCGATGTGTGTCAAACCATGACTACTTCTGGATATGTGTTAAAGAAAATATATTTCGGTCTGTTCCATGCATCGAGGACATGCTAATCGTCCAGCTGTACTCCAACCAGACAACATTGAATATGCTGGAAAATCACTTATGGTCCACAACAACGCTGCATGCATCTGAAAGTTCTGTTTCTTTGAAATGTCATAAGTATGTGCACCAAATGTCCACAATTGATTCTGTTCAGATATAAGTGGTTGTAGGTACACATCTATCTTATCTTTTGGATTTCTTGGACCAGGAACAAGCACTGTGAGAAACATGGGTTGTTCTTTCATGCACAGCCACGGAGGTAAGTTGTAAGGTGTAAGGATAACAGGCCAAGATGAGTATTGTTGTCCCGACTGACCGCAGGGTTGAAAACCATCTGTTGATAGGCCTAGTCTGATATTCCTTGGCTCCGCTGCAAAACTTGGGTAAGTCACATTAAAGTGCTTCCATGCCGGTGAATCTGCAGGATGTCACATAACACCATCATCCACTGAAGTTGAATGCCAGATCATGTCTCCGGCTGTAGCTTTAGATTCATACTACCTCTGTAATTGAGGTGTTAAAGGGAAGTAGTACATCTTCTTATATGCAACTGGTTTACGTCCCCAACTCCTATCTTTGTATCGATTTTCATTGTAAAACTTGCAATTCACAAGATTGGAATCCGCTTCCCAATAGATCATACAGTGATTCCTACATGAATCTATCTTCTCTACAGGGAAACCCATTGCACGTAGCAATTTCTGTGTGTTGTAGTAGTTCATAGGTACTTTGTGATGATCTGGGAATTCTTCGTTTAATAAAACACACATTTCATTAAAATATTTTTGTGGCATTCTAGAACGGGCCTTCAAAGTCATTAGGCGAGCCACAAAAGACAACTGAGTGTGGTTCTTACACCCAGGATATAACTCTTTATCAGCGGCATCCAACAACTCGTACAACAATCTTGCTGTAGCATTTGGATCTTCTTCAACATCTGGGTTGTTAAATCTGGGACCCCCGAGATCATGAACCATCTCTTGGTATGTCCCGTAATCTTCTTCAGGTTCTACATCTACATCGACACATGTTTCTTGAACATCTGAAGGTATTTCAGTTTCCCCATGAAACCTCCAGATCTCGTAACCACGTGTGAAACATTTTCTAGCAAGATGTAGTTGTACAACATCTGTACTTCTAAACGATATATTCTTACACTTCACACACGGACACTTAATTTTTTCTCCATCCATGTACTGTTGCTGACTACTTGCAAATCTTAAGAACTCTTCAAGCCCAGAAAGAAAATGTTGATTAAATCCCCCATTCGGAAGTAACCGCAAGTACATCCAATCTCGACTCATTTTTATAACCCTGATTAATATTAATAAATATTCACATAGTAAAATAAAGATTCATTAGTTACCGAGAGAGCGAGACTATATATACTTTGTGATGGTCTATTAAATTAGAAATTTAAAGGATGATTGCATATGTGTGACAGATAATAAGTAAAATAATTGAGTGACAATTAAAGGAGGGTGCTTTATGAGAGTTGAATAGAGGAGTTGAATTATTTGGAGTTCAATAGAAGGCGATGCTATTAGTGAGATATTAAATTACACATTTAAGGTTTTGTAAGTCATTGATTTGCAGTTATGAATTATAAGTTGATGCTTAGATTGTTTGATGCTACGCATTTGGAGACCATGAGCATTTGAGTCGTTTGGGTTATTTGGGTTGCAAGTAGAATCAAGATTTTTATATACTATTATTTAAACTATTCTACCTAATTGCATCCAATATAACGAGTCATCTTCACACAAGCAAACCATCCCAAGTCATATATATATCATCAAAACGTTACAACACACATGCATCTCATCAAAACATCCCAACATAATCGAAATAGAACGAGTTCGTATAATATTATACATATTGGGAGAAGATCCTTAAGACGTAATTAAAATCTATCCCCAAAGGGAGAAGATCCTTAAAAAATTAATTACGTCTATCCCAATGTCATATATATACGCAAATTATTATACTAAATTACCAAAATTAAATTATTTAAAACAATAATTTAAACTAAATTAAATTAACAACATAAACAATTAATTAAATTTATAACTAATTAAGAAATTAGACATAAATTTAATATAAATAAAGTATTCGATTATTAAATGCAACAATTATTAATTTAAATTATTCTAAATTAGTCTGTTGTAGTTCAATTATTATATACAACAATTAATTATTAATCTAAATCAAGATAATCCTAAACAATTTGACCTAAAGAATTATTAATCTAATTTAATATAAATAATTTTAAACAAGTAATTGACTTAAAGATAAATTATTAATTCCACAATAATTCAACAATTGTTAATTTAATTAACAAAATTACATCTAATTAATTACCTACAATACATCTAATTAACTAAATCATATCTAATTAACCTACATTACATCTAATTAACTAAATTACATATTAATTAACTAAATTACATCTAATCTAAATTATTCTAATTAATAATTAAACAATTAACCTAAATTATTCAAATCTAATTAGTATAATTAACTAATCTAATTAATAATTTAACATAACATAATTAAATTAAAAATATTAAATTATAGAGTATTAATTACATACCTTTCACCGGAGAAGGAGGCGGCACCGAAACGGCAAAAGGCGGTTTCGGTAGGCAGTCAGGAGGACTGAACGCCGGCGGAGGGCGGCGACGGCAGTGGGCAGGACGCTGGAGGGAGGGCAGGAGATGGAGGGAGGGCGTGGAGGCGGCTGGGGCCGGACAGCAGTGCGCGGAGGCGGAGGAGAGGCCGGTGAGCGTCGCAGGCGCGACGGGGAGGCGGCGGGGACGCGGAGGCTGTCCTCTCCGGTGAGAAAAATGCCACAAATTAGAGAAATAGAGAAATAGAGAGAAGGGGGAAGGAAAATCGAACAAATAGACTTACCTAGGGTTGCTTTGGCCGGTGGGAGCTTCGAATCGCCGTAGAACGGTAGGAATCGCCGGAGAAGAAGTATAAGTGTTCTGTTTTCGCGAAATGAACTGAAACCCAATTTAAAGGGTTGGACGATGGACTTAACGACGGAAAAGTCCGTCGTCCAGTAATAAAATAAATACTAATAATTAAAATTAATTAAGTTAACGACGGACTGGTCCGTTGTCATGTCCGTCGCCAGCTCTGGCGCCAACTTGCGCGCCAAAAAAATAGTCGTCAGTCTGTCGTCAAGAATTTCGCGGCAGTCCGTCGCCAGCGGCGATGAGTTTACAATCCGTCGTCCATTTCGTCGCCAGTTTCATATTTTTTTGTAGTGTGAGGTTGTCTGATAGGAGATGTCTTTTCTCTCTTCTCATTTCTTTTGAGTTTGAGAGTAGTTTTTGAGAATGATTCTAATTTTTCATTCAGGCTAGCCTCATTCTCAACTAAAATATTATTTCTCATAGACAAATCATCAATTTTGCCTTGCAACTGATGATTCTCGTCAATCTTATATTGAAGGTCTTTTTTCAGTCTAGAGATGGTGTTATCTTGTTTTTCCGCATTCTTTCTTAAGGCACTGAGTTCAGAAGTTAGTTTTTCACAACGATCGTCTCTTTTTTCTCTGGTTGAGATAGTTCAGTAGATGTGCTTACTCAACAATCTCTTTGGTTTGATGCTTTGGGAACAATATAAGAGCTAGGCATGTAATGCTCATAGTATATTATTTGGGAACAATCGTTTCCCACAATATTCATGGCAATATGCTCATAAATGATTTTGATTTTTTTTTTGAAAGATCTATTCAAATGACTTTAAAACACACGAAGTGTCGTAGAAACAGTGGTCGTTGAACACACAGCTCTAATACCACTTGTTGGTCCCGAAACGAGTATACAGTGTGTATGGGGGGGGGGGGGGGGAAAACATCTGTTTGAAAATTTTCAAATTAAAAGCTTTGAGTGATCTCCTGAACTGAATAGAGGTAGCTTCAGTGAGAGTAAATACTTTAGATAGCAATCCTTCAGTCTACACTTAGTGTTTGACTGATGGACTAATATCTTAAGTGTACGTGCGGAAGTGGTGGTTTTAAATCTTACTCGTTTGTTCAAAAAACTTAATGCCTTAAGTTCACTTTTCTCTTAATCAGTATTCAAAATGTAATATATCAATGAGATAAGGAAATACTGAATAAAAATATAGAGAACACGAAGGTTTGGTTTGCGTGGTTCGGAGATAAAAACTCCTACGTCCACGAGTTCTCGATGTTAATCGAGGGTTTCCAAGTTAATGGAGATTGTCTTACAGGGATCAATCCTTAAGGATTAGATGGACAAGAAATGTCAGATCACTCTTCGGTTACAAATAGAATCGCTACTTAAGAACACTAGAAAGATAAATCTGAAAGCGGTTACAAGCTTTAGGCTGGACCATCAGCTGGACTTCAGGACTGGACCTTCAGGACAGACTTCAAGGCTGGTACTTCAGGACATACTTCAGGGCAGGTCCTTCAGGACAAAATTCAGGGTAGAACCTTTAGGACAGACTTCAGGACTGGTGTTTGAGGCTGACTTCAGGACTGGTCCTTTAGGTTGAGTTTTTCAGTTTTGCCCTTGAGGCTAGAATTTTCAGGCTTACACTACACAAAATCAAGTTTTGGAACCAAATCAAAATGTAATAAATATCCCGAACATTATCTATTTAGCCAGCAGAACCATTAAGTGTAGACCAACTATATTTAACTTTTGGCAAATCAATCTTTAGGTATTTAATTATAAACTCAATGGCTAGTTTTTATAGTTTTTAAAAATACAAAACTAGCATTGTGGACAAATAAAACTAGTTTCAAATTTTAAAATCAATTTTTTTTCTGCTTCATGCGCATCTGAGGCTCTCACTGAAAGGCACGTATATCACTTAGAGCATCGTATAGGCTCACAAAATGAGTCTTTCATTGCCATTTTAGAATTTTTTTTGGAACTTTTTAGTGGAATCCACGATTTTTTGGAAGATTTGCAAAATTTGTCACAAAGGAAGTGTCCCGATTTTGAGTCTCTCATATTTAGTTCTTATTTTGTGAATTTTTGTCGAAAATTTGTTATCAATTAAATTTAATAATTAAAATTTTTTAAAATAAATAAATATGAAATTTGTCATGGAATTCACATTGCTCTAAAACGATGACGTTTTATATTAGAAAAACATGCTCTTTAAGCAACACACGCAATATTATCACTATGATATTTAATCGTTTATATAAATCTCAATTTTTATTTATAATTTCAAAAGAATTGATCATTTATATGATGTAGTACAACATATTCGGTATGTATGTATAATTTAAAAAAAAATAGTGTATATCGTGTGCAATTTTAAAATTTGTGAATATATCATATACATAACATCATTTAACTCTGTATTTATCATACATTCATTCATGAACGTGATCGGGTTTGTTAGACATAATCTGAACTGAACAATTAACAAAACTTGTTTGATTTTGTGGCCAAATTAAATCTAACCGGACTAACAATTCTGTGGCCAAATTCTAAAATTGAGATCAGATCTTTCATTACACCTCTAGTTATAGTTCTACATCACAATAAAATTAATGAAAAAATAAAAAAGGAAAATAAAGTAGGCAATGAAAGAGTCGGAAAAAACAAATAGTGGGAATAGGAAACGTTGCATTTGGGTCCCAAAATAGTAAAGAATAATTAAAATGAGTTATATAGAGAGTGGAAATTGTGCCACGACTACATATATAGACACCATTCATTTTGTTTTTTGGTCGACCGCTATCATGCCGCCGTCATTAATCACGTTTTTATGGTTATTAATTTCTTGATTGGTCTCCCTTAATTGTGTGCATGATTAAATTGCACGCAATTTCCATTACATGTGCCTGCATGTGCTCTTTGCAATATATCTATATTTTATTTTCACTTTTAAATATTTTAAACCATATTTCTTATCATGAAACCACGTAATTATTATGTTAATGGAAAGAATATCTTCACAAAAAGTTGTTATTTATTCGTAGCTGTTCTTTCTTATCCTTAGTACGTTGCTTACAATAATATCTATGAAATTAAGGGTTATATGTGATTGCAGTTTTCAAAATAAATGTTTTATGAGATAAGTTAGTGTAATGCAAAAACATACCAAAGGTTCGAAGTAGAGGATGAAGAGATAAAGGATGCCACTAAATAACAAAGTCAACTACGACATCGAATTAATTCTAGAAATTACATGTATACCAACTTTATTTTTAGATATTCTTTTTCTTAATAAAGTCTCTTGTGTATAAAGGTTTATAAATTAAAATAAGAGATGGATTTTGTTTATAGTGAATCAGTGATTACTGATTATGTACGTATATAAACGATTGCCGTATGTGCGTCGTATTGTAAGATTCTGTACAAGTTTGTGCTAATATAATTTATTCGAACTTTATAAATATTCTCAATTCAAAACACCATGTTGTATGTATTTAGAGTTATCTAGGAAACATGGCCCTATTATCTGAATAGTAAATTTTGCGGCATTAAGATAATGTTCATAATTAATTTAACACTGCAATTATTATTTCAGACAAACCCATATACTTATGATATTGTATTTTTAAAAGAAAATAAAGAATATAAGCGCAATGGAGTTCACCTAAAACAAACCTCTGAGAAGAGATAATTAGATTAATGAAGAAAATATCCAATCATAGAATCTTGATCCCAACATAAAAATCTACTAAACCCCTTTTTGTTGAGACAAACGTTGACATAAATCCAAATTGAAAGAATTAATAAATGAATTGTAATGATAATATGGGCTTCCTGTATCGGAACATGGGAGGCCTAACCACCGCCGTTGGCCGCCGCACCGTAGAGAATCGGTGCTCTGCCACCCATTCTTAGCTGTAACTCTCATTTAATTTATCAAATCATTATCTATAACTTCTAACAAACTTCTATTTAGGGAGAAGAGAGCAAACTTTTGATCTGTAAAATGATCATAACTGAAATTATATATGATGGTAGTTCTGTTAATAAATCCAAACAATCCAGCACCAATAATGTATTCAATATTATTGTAAAGACTCGGTTGGTATTATTTTTAAACATAAGAGAACAAGTTAATTATAGGTGTAACAATTCGAAACAGCATTAAAAGGGCCTATTTATGGAGTGTATATATATATATATATATATATTAAAGCTTTAAGTTGTTATAAAACCTCAAGTCGAGTAATAAATAATATATTTATAATTGCCAGCCTCAGAATCCAAATTCACCCACTCGTGGCTACATGGCTGCCTATTATATATGAATGTGTGAGAGAGAGAACTGAAGGTATGCAATGAATTTGGAAAGTTGGAAAGGGAATAATCCAGGGTGTTATAGAGAGGGAGATGTGGAGGAGGTGTGGTGAAAGGTAGCTAGAAGGTGATGGTGGTGGGTTTGAAGTATGAACAAGTGTTGGTAGTGAAGAGAATCATGTGGTTGCATGTGCAATAAGGCTTCAGAACATGCCTACACCCATTAAGACCAAATGAACATGACCCACCCCTCTCATCTCTTCTTACACATCCCAACTATTACATTCATTCATCCATCCCACTCCTTTGGAACATCTTCTCTAATTTATCTGCCTTATTTCCACCCCATCCACTCAAACATAAAGATATCACAATTTATAAGTTCGATTTTGTGGACATTCCAAAATAGTAAAATGCAAACTATTTTGGATTCAATAAGATCCAAAGTAAAGAGTGTAAGATAATTATGAGTGAAAATATAAAGGTGGAAATTAAGACATAAACGAATAAGGTTATCTAAATTGTTAGGATTATGGATGTGTGATAATCCTATTGGGCAAATACATATACAACTAAAAATAATAGGTGTAAAGGGGGCCTATCAAATTTGGCAGCCTTCAATTTCCATCAAATTATACAATTTTATTTAATTTATTAAAAAGAAATCCTTTTGGAAAGGACACATATAGTTTTTAATAGGAAAATGTTATCCTCAATGTCTAGGACTACCAACTCTGCCCCAAATGTCAAGTATTAAAGCCTCACAACTAGTCACCTGAAGACAACTGAGTTTTTGTTTCGATATCTCTTTCAAGCATTTCCGCAAACACCTTCCCTGCGTTTTACTTCTTTCCCAAAAATTGCCGCCATGGCTCCAGCGAACTCTCTCCTCTCATCCCTCGAGAGCTTTCAAATCAAAACACGACAGTGCAGAAGCCGCTCCTCGCAGCTGAGGTTGCGGAATTCGAGGTGTAGAAACGGCTTGGTGATGAAGAAGAGGGTGAGGCGTTTCGCTCCGGCGTTGGAGAGGAAGGTGAGGACGCTGAAGAAGCTGATTCCAAACTGCGAAGCGATGGGAGTGGAGAGGCTGTTCAGAGAAACGGCTGATTATATTGTAGCGCTGCAAATGAGAGTTAAGGTTATGCAGATTGTGGTGGGTGCGTTGTCGCCTGGGAATGACGATGAGTGATATTTTTTTGTATTTGTAAAAAAAAAAAAAAAAGAGTATTATAATACGATTTAAATTATTTTTTATTTATTATTTTGTGTGGTATATCGATTTATATCTCTTTGTTTTCATTTTGTGGGTAGAAAGTTGGGTTTAGGAGAGATATTTAATTAGCGACATGAGTTCGTTCATCTTTGCCAGGATTTCAAGTGCATCGCAACTTATAGGTTGTTGTTTGTGTGAAGAATTAACTTCAAAAAAGTAAATTAAGAAAAAAAATGTGTAATAAATATTAACATTTGTAGTTACCCTCGTTACCTCTTCTTTTTCTTGTGGTTTGCTCCATCTTACAATGATCCATGGATATTGTCATATTTCCGTCTCAATCAATATTAAAAAAAGCTCGTGTATTAATTATAAAATTAGATTCTTAAATTTTGTTAAATAATATTAAAATAATAGTGTGTTGCGTTATTATCATACAAGATATAAAACCAAATATTCAAATAACTTTGATTTTTCTTTTTTATCTTAAAACATATCCTTCTTGCATTCTTTGAAAAGAGATGAGAATTTTTAAAAATAAAAATAATAAAATGGGTAATAATTTAATATTTGAGTCTTATAGTTTTTGACTTTGTTCTGAAGAACTTATTGAGCCTATTAATAGACGAGCCTGGATGTTGGGTTGGATATTGGGTTCAATCCAGATATTGTTTGGAAGAGAGATTAGTGATCGTGTTATAGAAAAATCGTTTTGTCAACACCAAAGCTGACTCAATTATTAACTACATTTAAAACTTTCACATGTTGTAGAGTATCTCATCACTTCATAATTGGAATTCTACCAATATTTTAGTAACTTTGAGTATGTATTTAGTAAGTAAGATACCATTGATTAGACTTATATCTTTCTTGGGATTACTTTCATCACATCCTTCTAAATGATATATATATATATTTCCATTAAATTCTCAAATATATAACTAGTTTAAATGGTAGTATTACAATAGTATTACATCTCAAATAGTAATTCCATTTAAATTCTCAAATACTGTTAGATTTAATGTGTATATATATATATATATAGAACATTATTTAAATGGTAGTATTACAATAGTATTTCCATTTAAATTCTCAAATAGTATTACATAATATTCTAACAAAATCTAAATTTTATAACTAGTTTAAATGGTAGTATTACAATAGCAAAAAATCATATTACTTTAAGTAAACAGGTTTATAGTTTTCCAGCATCTAGATATAGCCAAACATCAGAGTTTGCTCGGAAGCGTGGTGGACTAGGTGAATTAGATTTTTTTAAAAATAATAACAAATTAAATTTTGTAGAAAATGAGAGTCTTTATTATTTAGGAAACTTTTTAACACGTGAATTAGAAAAAAGACCAGATATATATAAAAGTATTAATCATTCTATTATCCTTGAGTTAGAAAAAATAGGATTAATAGGAGAAGATATTATAAAATCAAAAGTAAAATATATTTGTAAAATGAAAATTAAAAACCCTGATATCACTATAAAAACAGCAAATATAGAATATAATCCTTTAGATAAAGAAGAATTTAAAAAACAAATACCAGAAATGTTAAAACAAGGATTAATAAGAAAATCAGTTAGTCCCCATAGATCAGCAACTTTTTTAGTAAGAAATCATTCTGAAATAAAAAGAGGAAAAACTAGAATAGTTTATAATTATAAAAGGCTTAATGATAATACATAAGATGATGGTTATAACATACCTAATAAAGACACACTATTAGGATTAATACAGCATAAAAAGATATTTAGTAAATTTGATCTAAAATCATGATATAATCAATTAAAACTTGAAGAAATATTCAAACCATGGACAGCTTTTACATGTTCAGAAGGACAGTTTGAATGAAATGTTTTAAGTTTTGGCTTAAAAAATGCTCCATCAGCATTTCAAAGGTTTATGGATAGTATATTTTTAAAGTATGATTTTTGTCTAGTTTATATTGATGATATTCTTGTTGCTAGCGAAACAATAAAAGAACATGAGTATCATTTAAAGTTAGTTTTTAAAGAAATTAAAAATAATGGTATAGTAGTTAGTAAAAGAAAAATGGAATTATTTAAAAGAAAAATATCATTTTTAGGATTGGAAATTGGAAATGGTAAAATAGAATTACAACCCCATATTTCAGAAAAAATCCTTAATTTTCCAGATAAATTAGAAGGATTAAAACAAATACAGGCATTTTTAGGACTAATAAATTATGCTAGAAAATTTATAGCAAATTTAAGCAAATTAGTTGGACCTTTATATAGTAAAACAACTAAAAATGGGCAAAGAAATTTTAATAAAGAAGATATTAATTTAATTAAAAAAATTAAAGAAGTAGTAAAACAAATTAAACCCTTAGAATTGCCATTAATAACTGATTATATTGTAATTGAGTCTGATGGTTCTAAAGAAGGATGGGGAGCAGTATTAATTTGTAAACCAAATAAATACAGTTTAAAGAATGAAGAAAGAATAGCTGGATATGCTAGTGGAAATTTTGGAAAAATAGGTCAAAATTGGACTTCATTAGATTTTGAAATACAAGCTTTAATAAATTCTTTAGAAAAGTTTAAAATTTATTTAAACAAAGAATTTACATTAAGAACTGATTGTGAAGCAATTGTAAAATTTATTAAAAATGATAATAGTAAAAAAGTAAATAGAACTCGATGGGTAAATTTACAAAATATAATCCAAGGAAGTGGATATAAAATAAATTTTGAACATATAAAAGGAAAAAATAATAGCCTAGCAGATTTATTATCTAGAAATATTTATAAATTTATTAATGCAGGAAATGGAGAAAATGTTACTTAAACCTAAAGGGAAAGAGAAAGTTAATACAACTTCAAAGGAGGAAATTCATTTTAAAGGAAATACTTCTAAAAGTTTATACAGTGAGAAATCCTCAAAGGTAACAAACAGAAGTATATCTCCTATGCAGACTTCTTCTGGAGAAGAAGAAACTCCTATTACAAAGTTTACAAAAAAGGAGTTAAAATTAAAACACCAAGAAAATGAAGAAAGTTTCCAATTTGGTAATGTTACATTACCAATATGCTTCGATCCTTTGAAAAAATTTAGAACAGCTTATGGATCTGAAGTTACAAAAAAGCAGCAATGTTTGCTTGACAATTTGTGGCATATTAAAACAGTTTCACAAGCCACTTCTTTTAAAGTTCAAGTTTTAAATGCTTTATGTTTTTATTTTAATGAACAAAAGAATATTGTTCCTGAAAATAAAAGAAAGTTTTCACATTATGTTATTTTTAGAGGGACAAAAATTGGGCTTTTTAATGATTTTAATACAGTAAGAAAACATATTATGTGCCCAAGCCCTATTTTTAAAGGTTTTTATAGTTTTAAAGAAGCTCTAGCCAGTGCTAGAGAATCTTTGGGACTTAATTTTTACATAGAACCCGAAAAGGTTAAAAGTTTTGCTGATGTAGCTAAAGAAAATCCGAGTGAACTAATACAGTCACAACAGACTGTTATTAAAAAATTGGAAGCTCAATTAGTTACAAAAGAAAAAGAAAATCTAAATATTTTCCTAGAAAAAGAAAAAATAAAAAATGAAAATTTATCTAAAAATAAAGAGATTTTAGCTTTAAAAAATGAAATTTCTAAATTGGAAAATAAAGTTTTAAACCTGAAGAATTCCCTTAAAAAAGGAGAAAAAGATTTTGAAATTCCTCAAAGAAGTTTTCAAAGTTTTAAAGCAAGAGTTCTTGATCTTCCCTTAAAAGAAACTCTTGAACCTATTTTTGAAAAAATTCCAGATTTGGAAGAGGTTATAAACCAAAAAATTCTTGAAGACTTTCCTGATTATCTTATGTCTCTTCAAGAAGAAATTTTTAATATATATTGTGCACAAATGGAAGGAGTAACAGTAGTGCAAAAACCCAGAATTAATTATGTGGTTCATGATAATGAACAATTTGGAATTTTAAATGAGTATACCGAAATGGTGGACCATTTTAAAGTTTCTGGGTTACTAATGCTCCAAATAAATCTCAATAAAACAGACCTGCCATTTGAAAAAATTCTTACATATTTCCATAATGGCATGATTGATTTTATTGAATTTAGTTATGCAGAAAAGATTGATACATTGTTAAACAGCTTTGGAGAAAAATTTCTCTTAGTTGCTGGTAATATCGCCTCTCTTTCACCTAAGGGAAGGGCATATTGTAAAATTATAGCTTGTTATTAAAAGTTCATACAGACCAGCCAGAAAATCAATTATTGTCACTGATAATATTGATGAAGGGCAACATCTAAAACATTTTCATACAGTGAAACCATATGACCTTGAGGAAGATAAGAAAAAATTTATAATCTTCCAACAATCAAAATTCATGGCAGACTTTCATTGGAGAGTCTACAAACTAGTTGCAGAAGGTCATTATATCAAAATATGGACTACAGGAAATTAGTCCATAAATCTGCCTTTCAGTGGAGAAGGTGACACGGTTGAATATAACAACAACTTTTTGAATGAAGATGATACTACATATGTTGATACAGATGATAATCAAAGTATGGATACAATTCTAGAAACTCATAGAGATTTCTGAAATGTCATCCATGACAACACATGAGATGAAGATGGAAAAGAAGGAATAAAAAATAAAGTCTTGAGATGAAGATGGAAAAGAAGGAATAAAAAAAGAAAGTCTTGAAGATTATCATAGCTAATAGATAAGATTAGCCTACTTTATAAAATTCTCTTTGTCGGCTAATTGATTGTAGTGTAGAATAGAATATTTTCTACAATTATATGATTAATGTGTAGAATAGAATTTTATTCTTTTGTTTGTATTAGATCAAGAATGCCTATAAAAGGCACTCTTCATTCATTGTAAAAATCATCCCATGAGAAATCCTCAATCCTCTCTTAAATTCTCATTAATAATATGTTTTGTTAAGAATTCTCTTTCCGATTCCTCTAGTATTTTAGTTTGTCTCTAATCCTTCTCTGTTCTCATAATATATCCCATATACATAAAAAAAAAATGAAATTTTTGTCCGTGTTTTTATTTTTCCTCCGTTTTTTATTCCGCTGTGTCTGTGGATAGGAGTGCTCCGTCCTTGCTCCCTCTTTATATTAAGAGTTATGTGTGAGCTCTTTCTGTAAGTATTTTGTTATTCTTATTATTTAAGTATTTGTTATTTTTCTGTAAAATTTATATATTTGTGGATTAATGTGTATCCCTAAAAAACACACCCCTTCCCCCCTTTAATGGTATCAGAATTCTTAATCATTATAGTGATATCCCATTCTATATATATATATATTGAAAATGAAGCATTAATATTTCTAGAAAACTTTTTATCCCATAAACTAGAAAAAGGCCCAGATATTACTAAAAGTATAAACCACCCTATTATGTTAAAATTGGAAAAAATAGGTTTAATAGGAGAAGACATAAGAAACAGTAATACAAAGTATATTTGTAAATTTACATTAAAAAATCCTGATATAACCATAAGAACTGCTAATATAGAATATAGTCCAGCAGATAAAGAAGAATTTAGTGAACAAATTCCTGAAATGATAACACAAAAACTGATACGAAAATCCGAAAGTCCTCATAGATCAGCAGCTTTTATAGTTAGAAATCATTCAGAAATTAAAAGAGGGAAAACTAGAATAGTATATAATTATAAAAGATTAAATGATAATACAGAAGATGATGGATATAATATACCAAATAAAGAGACTCTCTTAGGACTTTTATATATATATATATATATATATATATATATATATATATATATCAAACAAATAATTTACTATTGAAGCACTAATCACGAACTTTAAAATAACATATTAATCTAATCATAATTAATAAACACTAAATTAAATTATATTATTATTATAATAAACGCCCCTTAAGTGACTCTTGAGAATAGTTAAAAAGAAAAAGAAATACTAACCACATATAAGTACGCCCATATACACCAGCACAAAATAATACACATGATAATTGATAAAGGCTAAAACAAAAGTAAATTAGACTACTATATATAGCTGCGTAATCTCATTCTGACAATTGATAAACGCTCAATCTCATTCTCATGTCTCCAATAATTATTCCATAATCAAATGAATCAAAAATGTGAAATTTTTAAACACAAATAAAAATTCTATTTACTTTCTTTAGGAAAAATCTTAAGCAAAAATAATCAAATTTGTGTAAGTGTAATATCTAGAGTTATATTAACTAAAGCAATTAAAAAAAATGAATTAAAAAAGAAAGTAGACTGGAAATAGGATCCCGATCAAGTCAATCGATAAATCTTGAAATGAGATATGCTCTGCAATAATCAAAGAAAACTAGACAGTTTGATCAAAATGAATTCTTATTTTAATTAACTAATTATTGATGACTTTACAACTTCGACTCAACCAATCTGGTATAGAGTAAGAGTAAGAATAATGATGACAATTTACCTGTGGGTACCAGACACCTGCGGGCACCCGACCCTAATAGGGGTAAGTTTGAGAGACATTTAGTATCCATTTAGTTCGTGGGTATAGGTATGGATATTAACTATTCATACCCACCAGCGAAAATTTACTCATGAAATACCCATAAAGTATCCGTAAAAAATCACGCATATCCATCTAACATTAATTATTTATCTATTTTTTATATAAATGATATATGAATATCATCAAAAATTATATCTAATACTCCATATCTTAATATTAAAGTTATATATTTTAGGGATGATAGATACCCACGAGTGGTGGGGTATCTAATGGGTAGTGGGTGGCGGGTACCCGATGGGTAGCCGGTTCGTGGGTACCCGATGGATGATGGATATCCGCGGATGGTAGATTTGAGTGAATTTAATATATATTTAATTCGCGAGTATGAGTATGAATAACTATTATCCATACCCGTCGGGTAAGAGAGATAAACTAGGCCCACTTAGTAAAGATAAAAAGGTTGATCTATTATCTTAAATTTTCAATGCCCAGTGTCCAATTTAGTTGGAAACGGCCCAAACTGTATACTATTCTTCCAAAAGATTAATTGATAAGAACTTTTTTCAAAAATTCATTCATTAGAATGGATTAATAAAAGAAGTCCAAGTGTACGAGACCGGGCCCAAAAAGAACACATGAAGGAGTATCTTAATTCGGTGAGGAAAGGAAGAAAAACTTTAGTCGATTCATTTGTTACTTTGTAATGTCCCGCTATTCTACTAGTAGTTATTATATATTGAAAATCGGGATAAGAAAATTTCGTTAAAAAAAAAAATTAAAATATCGATTAGCTAATCGATATCAGTAGCTATTATTCGTGTATATTATAATTATTAGAGTAATGATAGATATTATGTGAGTTCGTTTCGAGTTAATTAGGTTATTCAAAAAGACGAAACTAAATAATTCTTGCGGTGCATAATCGATAGTTAGTTCGATAAGATAATTAAAAACTTATGCAAAGACAAGACAAATGTTTTATGAATTATGGTACTTTAGTTAGATACTAATTATTTACCTAAAATATGTTATAACAAAGTAGTAGTATATTTATATAGTATATAGATGTATATTACTTGTATTGATAAAGTGATGATGCATGAAAGGTATTATTGATTTATTTATATTAGATAATTGATAAATTAATTCAACATATTACAAAGAAAATATTAATGTTTGAGAAGATGATTATACAATTATATATATATATATATATCATATAGAAGTTTGGATATAATTATTCAATAGCATCTTAAATACTAAATATAATTAACCTATAGTATCTATTATATAAATAAAGCAGTATGTATGTTGAAAATGATTATATATTTGCATAAAATAGTACATAAATAATAAATAAAACACACACACATATATATATATATATATGTGTGTGTACAGTATGATGCAGGCGTGTACATAACATAGCTGTAGAGACTGATTTTTTTTTATATGCCATGGCAGCTGCTAAAAAAAAATAAAATAAAATACAATAAGAAATAAACTTAAACAAAATAGTAAAGAAATAGGCTTGAAGACCTATAAATGCAGAATACATATTTGGAAAGAAAGCAAATCTGTAAATAGAGATATTACAGATTTTGTAGATATGAATCTGCAAAGCAGTTTACAAATAATAAATAAAAGAAGCTGCTGGAGAAAGTCTTCCTCGATGGAAGAGAAACAAAAAGCAATTGTACTCCCACCTTGATGTAAGATGCACTCTTTCCTACTTTTAAATCTCTGCACATAAATGGAAATCATGCCCAAAAGTCAAGGATATTAGAGCAACAACAGCAATACTACAACAACAAACTTTATGTTGTAGACTAAGGCTAGGTACATAAAATATAGATAGGAAGATATGAAAGATTTTTCAAAGATTTAAACAGCAACACTCAAGTGCATTGGAGGTATCTCTTTATGCAGCATAACATTCCAAATTGCCTATTTATATACCTCGACCATCCAGCAAAACACACTCTTAACACTTTGCAAAATAGTTCTCAAAATCACTAGAATCTGATAGAGCTTAAGGAGGTGCTCTGCTCAAATCCTTGCTCCACAAGAAGTGCTCAATCCATCTCAAAGCAAGGAAGTATTAGTTCTTGAGGTATATAAAGTTAATGTTTTAGTTTTGTTCTTTTAACATTTCAGTTTAAAACATTATTCTACCTTAAAACAGATTCAGGGATATAAAACCACAAGTTATAATTCTCTTTTCTGTTTTGAACAATAGAACAGATTTTAAGACACATAATATATACTAGTTTCTTCATAACAACATTAGAACTCAAGGTATGCTAAAGAAAATCAGATTTATTAGACATGCCACCTTTAACATTCCTTCTCTTGAACTTAACTGAAACTTTAGCTCATGCTTCTACCCTTTTCACCCATCTTAGATACAAGGCATTAGATATAAGAACATAGACACATATCCAGATTTTAGAAACTAACCTCATCACACAGAGTAAAAAAAAACATAGCATATAAATATGAAATTTAGAACAAATTAAGGATTTTGTTTAGAAGACGAATGCAATCCATAACTATGCCAATCTTACAAATTTGGACAGTCTAAAATACCTGCAAAACCATTGAAGAGCTTCAACATCCCAGACCTATTCCCAGCCACGAACCCAGAAAAGAAAAATGAGAGGTCAGTTGCCTAAAAATTTAGAAATCTATTCTGAATGAACAAATTTCAGATCTTCTTCCCATAACATATCTTCAGAAATAAATAGCAACATATTCAATTTAGTATGTTAAATTAAAAAGCTTCTAATGCTCTTAAGTTCAAGATTTAGCAATTTAAAACTTAAGAGGCACAAGTCAATAGATGCATTTGGACTTAGAACCATTCTCCATAAATAAAAGATAAGCAGATTCATCAAGCTAACCACATAACATTCATTTTCCTGAATATAACTAAAACTTAGAACAAATTAGAGATTCTTCTTAAAAAAATTCCAGAATCAATAACGCAGCAACAGAGGTTAGAACATGCATAACTTATATTGATAACAGAATTGAAATCTCTATGTCAAAGAAATTCCAAGATTTATTTACGCCTTTTTCCTAGAACTCAAATGCAACCAGAAACCAACCAGAAAGACAAATGGTCATTTAAAACTACCTCAATTCAGGTTATAACCGGCCTTCAGAACCACTTCCATTAAGCGAACCAGAACCAAACAAACTCCAAATCTCTCCAAACCAGGTATTAATTTATTTAGCATTTTAGCTTGGGATTAAATTATTTCAAGTAAATTATCTTAAATAATTATAGTACCCATTATTAAATTAATTTCGTAAACAATTGAAAATATTAAGGATTTAATAAATCAAAGATTGATTTAAAATCCTACGAAAATAATTATAGAAATCTCTAAGTACTCGAATATTAGTCGAGTAAGAAAAATAATTTTTCGGCCGTATATGATTATTATATAATGAAATTGAACTTCATTATTAACCACATATTAAATTATCTATTAGTAGATAGATATTTTAAATGCATTTTACTATTATACTTTATATGTATTTTCTTTTATCTTTAATCGTAAAACTTAACATTCCTACTTATTTGTCATACTAATAAGAGATATCCAAACTTATGTATTTTTTTGATCGAGCAAGTATTGGATTTAATTCAAGTTTTTTTAATATATCACTATATATATATATATTACAATATTTATAAAAACATTTTTAATATATCACTATATATATATATTACTATATTCAATTTAATTCATGTTATCTATTAGTGGGTAGATATTTTAAATGTTTTTATTATTACGTTTTACATGTATTTTATTTAATTTTTAATCCAAAAATTAACATTCTGTTTTTCCCGATTTTGGTCTCGTTTCTCGTGCATATTGAATCGATATTATCTTGTCTTTGTTGTTCTATTTGATCCTGTGGTTGTCTTTCGTGTTCTTGTACCTATGGCTCGCACCAAGCATCGTGCCGGCGAACAAGCCGCAAGCAGTTCACAACCGCCATCGGAGGGACCTGAGGATCTCCGAGAAGACTTCAACTGTCTGTTCCTAATTCAAACTGACTTGGAGAGCCGGTTCTACGAACGGTGGACTCGGCATGAGGTAACCCCGCGGCACACCTTAGATTGAAATTTGTTGAATAATTTGGGATGTGTTGTTGAAATAGAGCGTTATTTGGATGTTTTAGGATTGAAAAAGTATGCTAAAATGTCTAATAAATATTCTATTGTTATAACACATGAGTTTTTATCTACACTTGAGATGTCTACGGATCTTACGTGTTGTACGTTTAGATTGCGGGAAGTACCCCGCCATTTGTCTGTTTCTCAATTGTGTAGGATAATGGGTTTTCACGGGAAGAACGTCGGGGATCAAGCCCCATCATCCCACTTTAACCCGAATGCCGCGTGGACCGCCCTTACGGGGTTCCAAAATTGGCAATTCGACGGGATGCCGACGGATTTCATTCGGGACAATGGGCTGAGCATCTTGCACAAGTTCCTCTCCTATGCCATCACCGGCAAGGAGCAGGGAAACAAGGTGAACCACTCGGAGCTCTTCCTTCTCCAGAGCGTAGTTTAGGGCACCCGGGTGTGTGCCAACTACTATATTCTTGACATGTTTAAGAATATGTTAGCCACATCCCGGTATCACGCCACTCTCCCTTTGGTGATTTCCGCCATTGCTCGGCACTTCGAGGTGTTTGATCCGGAGCGCCTCGATCCCTCTTACATCATCTACTGCACCCAGATTGACCTCTCTGAGCTCAAAATGACTCGGATTTGCATGACAAATTACCGGTGGCAGCCATCCACAGTGCGCAAGTGTGTGTTGAACTACATAAATGAGCTCGCCGCCGCTGTGACTAACCCTCCACCTCCCGGAGGCGACTTGGCAGTGTACGAGGAGGATGAGTATGAGGATGCTTAGATACTGGATGCTTTCCCAACTGGCACATCCTCCGGATATGCCGACACTTTCTCACAGGACTTCGGGAGCTACGCTGACGAGGCCCGTACTTTCTACCATGATTTTGGAGAGTACAACAACTTGATAACTCAGAGTCAACAGAGGATCGAGCAGAGAGTGAATGACACCCACGACCTCCTCACCGAGCAGGCCCGCCTTTGGAGACTGTCACAGGAGCGGTCAGCTCAGCAGTACCAACAGGTTGTCGAGAACAACCGTCGGGTTGCCGAGCTGAAAACGCAGTGGGCAAGCTGGGCCCTCTATGATCCTCCACCACCACCAGACTAGCAGTGTCTTGTCACTGCTGTTTAGTACTCCCTCCGTCCCGCTAAAATTGACACACTTTCCTTATTGGTACGTCCCACTAAGCTTGTCACATTTAAAAAATAGTAAAAATTATCTTTTGAAAAAGTTGTGGATCCTACCACCTTTTATCACTCTTACACTACTTTATACACTCTCCTTAATAACCGTGCCAGAATAAAAGTGTCATGCTTAGTGGGACGGATGGAATACGTATTTTTGTTATTTCGTTGCTTTCGTGTGTATCTGGGTTGAATTTAGTTTGTTATTTCCTGTTTTTGCTGCTTTATTTGTTTTCTGTGTTTCTCTTGCAGGTGTCAAAACTGTCCTTGATCACGCACCATCACCGCCGCATAATCTCCCTCTTGGTAAGTCCCTTTCCCTCTCGTGTTCTTATTTAGCATTGCTTATCTTTTCGTTTGGGGGGGGGGGGGGCATTGTGCATGAAATTAGCATGCGGCGTGTTTTTGATACTTGTGTATGCCTTATATGCGTGTTTGTTCCGATAGCTATTTCTTAGCTCGTGATGATTAGTGATTGATTTTGAGGAAAACTTGTCTTATTATGCATCAATATGACTTGCAGTTGTGTGTTCTTTGATTGAGTGATAAGCTATGCATTTGATCATTGTTGTCTTGGGGCACTCTATTGTGATTGATTGATGTGATAACTTTGAGAACGGTTGATTTTGTATAAATTTTCTTGAATTGCTAGACTTGTTTTAATTGTGCGTGATTGTGAAGATTGAGTTGAGAGGCTTCTGCTCCTCTGAATTTCACGAGCATGTGAAACCACACAAGAACACTTTAAATAACGTCTAAAAGTTTTCATCTCGTGATTATTGGCCATATAACCCACTCTTTCTAAATTTAGCTCGAATGGCCTTAATTGAATCGCTTGAGTTTTGATTTGAAGGTGATCAGAACTCTACCCCTCTTCCTCTCAAAAATCGAAAGAAATTATGTTGTAGGAATGGTATGAAAAACCACACTAGGATACTCAGTTTATGCCGAATATCACATCTAGTGACCATCGTTCTATCTATTACCATCTTAGCGCGATTTGATTTTAAAAAATGAATGAAATGATGAATGAATGAAAGAAATAAAAGTCTAGTTTTGAGTAATTGAAAACCATATCTTCACATGTCTTTGAGTTTGATCGGATTGATGTTGCATTACGAGGGAAACATGTGGTAGTAATTAATGTGATAGTCTTGTGATCCCGTTTGGAGCATTCATAATGGATATGATGTTGATGCATAGTTGAACTCGTTCTTGTTTTGAAATCTCTGTATCGTTTTGAGCCTATACTTGCTTGAGGACAAGCAAGACAATGTGTGTGTGCGTGGGGGGGGGGGAAGTTGTTTTGCCTATTTTCGATCTCGTTTCTCGTGCATATTGAGTCGATATTATCTTGTCTTTGTTGTTCTATTTGATCCCATGGTTGTCATATTTTCGTGTTTTAGGTAAATATCGGCAAACAGAGTTAATGAGGCTCGAGAAGAGAAACGAGGGCTAAACGACACGAAAGAGGGCTAAGCAACGCGCCAGTGTAACGGTCGGTAGCACCTAGCGGCCGCTAGCCCTCGAGAATGTGAAGATTAGACAGAACACCAGACTAGCGGCCGTTGGCTCATTCGAGTATGGCCAAGACATAATGCGAGGCTAGCGACCGCTATCCCCTAGCTGCCGCTAGCTCGCCTCGCTGATTAAAGACATAACATGGGGCTAGCGAGCGCTACCCCCTAATGAACGCTGGCTAGGCCGGCTTTTTCCCATTTATAAAGTGCTCGTGTGATTTTTTTTACAACTTATCATTCAAGGGTTTTGAACCAAGAGAGAAAACACAGTAGTTAGTTCCAGTATTTCAATTCCATACTTTGTTCTTTATTTCTTGTTGTGGATTCGATCGTGATTCAACCCAGAGACTTTCTAGTGCATTATTTCCCATTTCATTCATGAGTTCTTATTGCTTTCTTAAATTGTTTATTTTTTTTTTACTTTCTTCCTTCTTGATTAAGTTTGAATTATTGATTTCTTATTCCATCATCCATATTAATCAATCAATCGAAGTATGTCAAGATTTATTTCCTTTTATTCCTCATTCTTAGAATTATAATTTGATTGTTTTATTAATTCTCGCCTAGATAATTCGTTTTTCCATTCTTTTAATTTCACTCGCCTAGGTAATTAATTAATTTAGATTATTAATCATTGAAACCCCAATTCCTTTAATTGTTTTTTGTTAAACAACGTAGATGAAACCTTGTTTAGCCTTCCTTAAGAATACGACTTGGGTTAACTTAATTAAAATAAGCTAAAACACATTCTTAATTATTTATCATAATAATTAAAGATATATAAACCTATGTATTTTTTGTTCGGGCAACTATTGAATTCAGTTCATATATCTATGACAATAAATAATAATAAGCGAAATGATGTCAAATATTTTTATAAATCTATAAAATATTAATTCCGTCGAATCTCGTTTTTGGATATACCGATAGGATATAACTACAAATATCTATTATTATTATCATCCAAATTCCATATTCACATTATATATAGATATTAAATTATGCGTGTGTATATATATATAGTTTTATCCTTTCGGATATTCTCAAAAAGAGCGAGTTCGAGTGTTTTTATTTTTCGTACATGTTATTAGTCCCTCAAGTTGTCTTTCTTATATAAATATATCATTTTAGAAGTTGCATATTAAGCTAGTTTTCCTTGACATAGTTTATTAATATCTCGTGAAACTTTATTGTAGGGTGAGAAATCCCTCGAGCACCAACAAATGTGAATAATAAAAATAAAATTTGAATATAATGATGTTGAACAAGATAAGCCTCCAAAACTTGGAGTTGGTGAAAGCAATTTAATAGCAAAAGACTAGTATTTTCTTAGGTGAGAATTAGATAGAGAAGCATTTAATAGTTGTCGCCAAGATTCTCAATCTTTCAATCCCATAATTGAAGGATTTGACTGGTTTCATCTACACCAAAATTAATAGTATTTAAATTAATCAAAATCGTACAAGATACCTCAATCTCCGATTGTAATAGTTTAATATACATGTATAATTATTATATATTCCTTCCGTCCCGCTAAAAGCGGCCACAAAGAAATTGACACGGAGATTAATAAACTAAAGTGTTGCGTGTGAATAAAATATGAGTGATGTATTTTAAAGCTAACTTCTAGTGAGACAGCCCAAAAAGAAAACATGACCACCCTTAGCGAGAGGGAGGGAGTATATTATAAGTGATTGATCTATTAATGTTATAAGAAGTACTTTTCTTTTCTACATATAGCTCGTGTTAAGATCGTGAGCCAACGATTCTGTTTTGATCTAAACTCTATGCATTGTGACAATATTTATTTGTCATAATTTGTATTAAGCTCGGGAAAGTTTCGTGCTTCACCATTTAATTAAAGAATTAAATTGAGATTTGAATTGAAAATATGAGAATATCCAGTTAAAGTTGGTCAATTTTAATGGACGAAACCAGTATTAAATATAGAAGCTAAATCTTTCTATCGCATAAATGTGCATATTATATTAATACGAAAATGCTCACCCGCCCGCGGTGGGCATTTCTTAATGCGCCCGCGGTTGATGTGGCATGCCACGTAGATAAATATTAAAACTTAAATATTTTTTATTAATTATTACTTTCCGACTAGGATTTATTGGTTAGGGTATAGTTTAATATTATTTAATAAATAATAATAATAAAAATAAAATTAATAAAAAAATGAAAAATATAGTGACTCGTATGATGATGTGTCAATGATGTGGCATTGCCACATCAACCGCGGGCGCATTAAGATGTGCCCACCGCGGGCGGTGGAGCGCTACTCTATATTAATATATGAATTTTCGGTATATACATTTATATAAAATTAGAATTCAAAAAAAAACTACCAAATTTTAGTATGAGAAAAAGTAATAAAAGTGCGACAAGGCTACAAGTAATAGTATTTTATAAGAGAAAGCAAACCGGTGACAAAAGTCAAGGGTTGGGGTGTGAGTCATGCGGCTTGACTCACTAGAAGACAAATTCACGTTATTTCATATGTACATCTATTTATTTATTTTTCTGGAAAGTTTCTCATTCATGACGTATCCTGTAAGAGACAATGCAATTTCAAATTATGAAACTTGGATTTAATAATATTTAGATCTAATTAATAGTTGTGCATGTTCTCATTGTTGCTTCCTGCTCGGTTGTTACAAACTTACAATATGTAAATTTGCTTTTCAAGATCATATATATGTAGTCGTAGACCTAAAAACGTTGCAAAAGACACTTTGATGTAACCTGGCGGACACAAGGGAGTGTTGGGGTCAACTAAAACACGCGAATTTTTATTTTTTTTTTATCGACTTTTCGGCGGCATCCTTCCGCATTAACGGCGAGTGGAGTGCTGCAATCTCATTCCGTCATTTTTGTGAAGTAAATATTATACGTCAGTCCCTGAATGTAACATACTCCATCATTCCATCTCACTCTATATATATATATCACGGTTTATTATGACACATAATGCGTTATTACAATTTTTAACATAAACGAGGATCTTACTATATCATTATTTGACGTATAGCTTGCTTTAGTGAGATTTTCACTAAAATAGGAAATACTCTTATACAATGAAATTAAAACCAATTGGCAATAGTATGAGAACAAAACAATGCAAAAGTAGTAGGGAGCGTATGGTACAAGCAAAGGCCCCACCTGGGAATATTCCAGAAAAACGCGTAAATACTGGCACGTGCTGCTGACGAGATGGAGCCATTCCTCCACCGTTCGATTGGACACGTGTTCACCGATGAGAGTGACAAAGAACCATTATTTGGACCACGTGTGAAGAGAACAATGGCTAAAGCCCAACGGCCCTCATAGGATAACGGGCTGATGTCGACGTTTAGATTGAGAGCGTAACGTGGCCCAATTCTCTTCGTTTAATTTAATGGATTATCTTGTCCTAATTAAGACCGTAACTGTCATTAATTAATAATTAAATAATGATGCCACTAATGATTTCCCCCTAAATGGCCCCTTTGGTTTCGTTTTCATATCCCGAGCTGTTGAAGATAATATTACATCTTTTAAAAAAATTGGAGCAGGTTAACTATATAATTTCGGGTACAAACATTATAATTTAATGTCCTTAACATTGATTACTAGTTTTGTCTGAATCTTCAGAGTTTTCTCAAGAACATTATTTGGAGATTAATATTTTATACTCTTTTACACTCATCTCACTAAAAATTGTCACGTTTGTTTATAAGGCCGTTATAATTAAAATTGACAATTTTTTCAATAAAGAAAAAAAATACTTTTAAAATATTTAAATCGTACTTTTTTAAAACACGACCTTTTATCTTTTTAATCTTTGTGACGAATTTATTATGACTGTTTTTAACGAGACGGTGAGATTATATTCTCCTCATAATAATAGTAATAACAAGAGTAATAATAATAATAATGATGATAATGATAATGGAGAGCGCTGGACACATAAATATTTTACTTTGTAATTTCATTATAAAGACATTTAAGGAGAACATTCAATTCTAAATATGTATGTGGAAAATTTGTAACTACTCAGTTGCCAATTTGATTGTCTCCCTAAACTATCAGCCAGGCCTCTTCTGTTGTTGTTTTTTTTTTTTTCACAATGAAAAATGTATAATATTTTTTAAGATGACCAAAAAATAAAATTAGAATAGAACAAACTGAAAACATTTAGACCTCTAAGAAAAGAAAAAGAAATTATGGATCTTGTCATAATCATACGACGGCCCTGCTACATATTCTCTATCATGAAACTATACAATTGCTGACGGTGTAATAATCCTTTCCCACCTCTTTAATTTGAAAATGATACTCGTCTTTAGACTCTTTACTACGAATGTAATTTCATTTATTTTGACACATATATATCAATACACATGTTATAAGGAAATTAATTTTAATATGCGAAGATTATTTTTGGAAAATTAGATCATCTTAATGGAATAATTCAATTGGGAAAATTATATTATTTTATTGAATGGAGGAAGTAGAACTAAATCCGAACTTATTTCAATACTATTATTTCAGACATAATAAAAGCATGCAAGTACATTTATACATAGATTTTTAGAAATAACCATTTCAATCTTTCAACCTAAGAGAAAATGAACAAATAAATATTTTTTCTACGTTCCTATGAAAAATGCACACAGACTAGCAACTATTAAAAAAAAATTAAAATGAAATTCATAACTCATTCGACTATAAATCACTAGATTTGTATAATGTAATTAAAACAATATAAGATGGCTATAGGGGGAATAATAGTAGTGTACGTAATTTATTTAACTTAGAGGGAAGAAAGAATTAATACATACTCCGTTGTATTAAGTTTAACGTTTTTTTTGGGGTTAGAACCAATAAATTTCGGATAAGATATAGCATCTCATTTTTATTTTCTCACAATTAAATGTGTCGTTTAAATTAATATTTTTAAAAATAAGAGTTATTGCAATACAATGAATTATAATTAATAAGTATAAAAAATTAAACTATTTAAAAATTATATATTCTAATTTTGGATCTATAAACTCTAAATTGACGTTAAATGTTAAAAACTAACTATATATCTTATTTGGATGAGATAAATCATAGTAATAAGTATTAAATTAAACTAAAATATATAAAATAGAAATTGAAAAATTAAATAAGAGGTCAAATTAAGATTTGGTTTCGAAATATAGAGTGTGTGACGCAGTATTGGACACTGAGTTTCATTTGAATATATTTTGTGCAATAAAAAAATATACTCTTTGTCCCCTTAAAAAGGACTTATTTCGTTTTTGTATATAAAATAATAAGTATGGTAAGAGATGAAAAGATAATGAGATCCACACATTTTAAAGAATTATTTAATTTAATTTTTGAAAATATGTTAATATTAGTGTGATAAGTAAAAAAACAAGAGTTTGTAGAAGAAGGTAGAGAATAAAAGTAAAATGTTAAGATTACGGAGAGAGTACGTAGCCGTAGTGAAGATTTGCGGTGTGAATGAGGGCACAAGTGGAAGAGGAATAGTAGGAAGGAAGGGAAGGAAGGAGCATAAAAATATGAAGTGCCGTAATGAGGTCATTGTGTCAGTGGATCGTGTTCACACCATAACGAGCTTACCGGTCAAAACTACCGTTATGAATTACTCCCTCTGTCCCACTAAATTAGACCCATTTGTATTAAAATAATACACTCATCTACTTTTCAAATGAGTCTAATTTAATGGGACGGAGGGAGTAATTCACTGCCGCTTCCCCCTTCCATCCCCCACCGGCTATTCCCGGTCAACCTTCCTCTCCAAGACTCTCACTAATTTTAATTTCACTCCCTCACATCACATGCATACATAATTCCCCCACTCTCTTCTCTCTCTCTCTCTCAACCCTTTGTATTTCCCTTCCTTTAATTCTCTCCCTACAATCAAAAACATATCTTTCATTTTCATTTTCTCTCCGGGATCGAAGACGGACAAGATAGTTATAGATGGAAGATCCGTTCCCATCGTCGCTATCATCATCATCCTCTTTCTTGGATCACTACGCTACCAGTGGTTGTACCTTTGCCGAGATGCTCGACTACTCCGACGCCTTTGACAAGAGCAGCTCCTTAGGGTTCATGGAGCTTCTTAACACGCACGAATTTAAGGATTCAGACCCCTCCTTTCATCTCAATCACAACTATTCCAAGCTGCAGGATTCCTCCGAGGTGCTCAATGCGCCGCCCACACCCAATTATTCCTCGATTTCTTCGGAATCCAGTGATGCGCTCAAAGATGACCACCTTAAAGGGGACGAAGAGGTGGAGGAAGAAGACGACGAAGAGAAAGATGCTAACGAGAAAAAGCAGACTAAGAAACAGTCGGTCCCTCTCTTTCTCTCTCTTTGTGTGAGACATGTAGGGAATTAAGGAAGTGCCAAGTGTGTGTGTGTCTTCTATTTGTTCTTGTACTGATTTCGAGGTACGTGTGTGTTGTTGTATGCGTGTAGGTTGAAGCCTAAGAAAACGAATCAGAAGAAGAAGAGAGAACAGAGATTTGCTTTCATGACTAAGAGCGAGGTCGATCACTTGGAAGATGGCTTCAGATGGCGAAAATACGGCCAAAAAGCTGTCAAAAATAGCCCCTTTCCTAGGTTACTTAATTACCATCTCTCTCTCTCTCTGTATGTGAAGTTCTCTCTCTCTCTAATTAACGATTACCAATTCTTGTGTTGCAGGAGCTACTACAGATGCACAAACACAACGTGTAATGTGAAGAAAAGGGTGGAGAGATCTTGCACCGATCCCAGCATTGTGGTGACCACATACGAAGGGCAGCATACTCACCCAAGCCCACAAATGCACCGCTCTCCCTCCGTCACCGCTGCGCCGCCCTATTCTGGGCTCGCCGCCGCCGCGTCGCCGCCGGCGCACTTTATGAATCAGCCGGTTCTCTTCAATGGTTACATGGGTGGAGGTGCGCAGCAGCAGCAGCAGCTCAGTTTTGGCTCCCAGTCTCCACCAGTTTTAATGACAGAGAATGGACTTCTTCAAGACATTGTGACGTGGCCTTTGCCCCCCAAGAAAGAAGAAGAGCATTGAACTGAACAAAAACGCTTGCTTTTTGTACGAGTGTATGTACGTACGTAGATGAAAATGACATTTGATCCATTTATTTAGTATGTGATTTTCTGTTAGTTTATGATCGCAGAAAGCCCTATTAATGGTGGAGGGTATACTATCGATATCTTCATTTTCTCATAATGATCGATAACAATGTAGACAGGATATAATATATAGTAGTAGATCTTCTTACAAAGTCCGTTACTACATAAGATGGGATTTATAATCTTCGAACGTCATATTAACATTTGATTTTACCACAAACGTTGCATCTAAAAAAAATAGGTAATTTATATAACTCACCAATATATATAATGTGAAAATATGTAAGGTGAGAATTTGGTAGTGTGAAGATTAGGGTGATGGGAGAATTTGACTTACACAGCCGACCTAGGTTTGTTGTCCTATACGATTATTAATGCCTTTGAGAATTTGAGGTTCGATTCAATGAATTTGAACGAATGGTTACATGGTAGCTTGTAATGAGAAAACACGCCAACAAGTATTTAAAATAATGTTTTTAGAGAAAAAGGAAAAATAGAGAGTTTCTGGGAACAAAAGACAGCAGTCGGTGCTCGAATTCCATGTGGCTGTTATAAAGAGACATATATATTTTCCCTACAAATGAATATAATGTCTTCGGTATTAGCTCAATTGCATAATGTTGTGAATATTTGAACTATTCCTCATTTTTGATAAAATTATTGGAGAGAGAGAGAGAGTGTTTGAAATTAGTGATGATTATTAGGTTGAAATTATTAAAATATGATGGGGGGTGGAAAATTATCGAAACAGTGAAAAGTGATCACTTCAATATCTCACCATATATAAACTGTTTTTGACATGCTCTAATATAACATGTACTGTATGGGAACATTTGGGTCACTGCACCAATAACAGCCCATTTATAGTAAGCCCAAACCCTCTACCATATTTTCTAATTATCTTCTATTATATCTACAAATGATTACCAGATCTACCAAATTTTGTTTACAAGTATACTTGCAAGTTAGGAGCAGATATTGTCACTTTGTATGTCTAGATGATAAACAATTATTTGTATTTTGATAGAATGAGTTATATTTTGTTGTACAAAGATTCGAAAGAAAATTTTGATTTGTTACATTCTTTTAGTTCTATTGATTTAGGAAAAATGATTGATCATTGCACTAGAAGCAAAACTTTCAATAATACATGTATCAATTGTTCATTGTTCATATTCATAATGTTATAAATCGCTGATTAAGAGGTGTAAAGTAATAAACAAACTACATTCTTAAAATGTAGAGAGATAGTAATCTATTTTCTGTTAATTTGAACTTTCAACCGCACACTCTTAAAAAAGTTAAATATCATTTTAATTATTTTACAACTAATTATTGTTCGTTGTTGATGTAAGTATAATAAAACATATGGAATGCGTTCATCATATGACATATGTATATCTGTTGGGAACCCCACAAATAAAATTAGTTTTGATGATCTTCTCTCGAAAACACACTTAGATTTATTCATGTTCTTACCTCGATCTGTTCTATATGTAACATAACACTAATATATAAAGTGTATCTGATAGGAGAACTGATCCTTGTTTTGTCTTCGAAATGTCTCATCTTGTAAAGGACTTTATTCTATAAAAGACATTCTGTCCTCTCTTAGTCAATAGGACTAGAACGTTAAAATCGACAAGAAACAAGCAGAAAGATTCATTTGTTCTCACCAGAACACTCAGCATAATCAACCCACCTCGAAATAAACTTCTGTTTGACCAGATCGTGTTGGACCAGATCATCTTCAACCAGATTGTGTTCAACCAGATCAACTTTGACCAGATCGTGTTGGACCAGATCATCCTCAACCAGATCTTGTTGGACCAGATCATCTTCAACCAGATCGAGTTGGACCAGATCAACTATGACCAGATCGATGTCAACCTGTGATCAACCAGATCAACTATCCAGATCGATGTCAACCTGTGATCAACTAGATCAACTATGACCAGATCGATGTCAACTTGTGTTTGACTAGATCGACCTCGACCAGATCGACTTTGACCAGAACGACTACAATCAGATCGACATTCAAAAGCTGAAACCAGATGATATCGACTAAATTGTTGGAGAATCTCAAAAACTGAGCTACGTCATTCGTATCATAGAAGGAAGAAAATCAATCAAGACAAGAAAAAGGAAAGCAGTATCTGTCAAACGATCTGCTTGCCATATTTAGAAGATTCTGTCAACCTTTTTAGAAGGAAAGAGGAGACATATTAGGGATTCACTATCCTTGATTGGCGAAATCACATTAACTTCAAACCAATCAAGCTCAACGGTTAGAATTTCAAAATTATACACCTATAAAGACTCGGAACAAAGACTGGCAGATGAGAGCAATATACGTATAAGAAGACTATCTACCATCTACAAGCTGTAACTCTGCCCAGAAATCATCTCAACCATCGAAGCATTTTACTGAAAGAAGATTTCTAATCATCAGATCGTGTTCCGAACCGTTCGTGATCGTAATCACACCTCGATTCAAGTCTGTCTTATCGAGAAAGAAAGAAGGAGATCTTTGCTAGCTAGTAGTTTTCTAGTGGATTGACGTGAAGAGATCCAGTTACATTAGTTTTCTGTAAGTTGTAAAGGAACACGACCCTTATTCGTGCATAAGTTTCGACCAGGTTGGCTTTGAAACTTGTGGCTCGTTCTCAGCGAGTATAAACAAGAAGAGTATCCTAGTAGTGGATATCTAATCCAGTTTGGATTAGACCGTGGATGTAGGGGGTTTCCCGAACCACGTAAAAATAACTGTTCCATTTACTTTCTGTATTTTATATTCCAGTTGTTTTATCCACTATCTGTCATACTCATTCAAAACTGCATTCTTAATCAATTTGCTAAATATTTGGTTAAGTTTTCGAAAAGGTTTTCTAAACAAAGAGCACCGACTAAGTCCACCATTATTCCGCACACAACGCTCTGCTAGAGAATAAGATCACTCTTGATCTCTGCTTAGTATTATTCACTCAAGAGATTCTGTCTTGACAGAACGAGATCGATCTGACAATCAATATGGTCTGTCACTTATAGCGATCTGCTTTACAGAAAGCTTAAATCTCTCTAACCAAATTAGTCAAGTAACCAGAAAGGTTTGATTTGGTGTATTCCTCCCCTCCCCCTCCCCCATACACCAAATCTTGCTCTTTTGGGACCAACAATATGTATGTTATAATTATTTTTGAGGTATGTATTTTTCTTTTATCTTTAATCCAAAAATATTAGATTCGATATTTAATCGTAAATATTCGACTAAAATTATTAATAACATATACATATATATATTTATAAAAATATATAAATATATATATTAACATATAACTATTTAGATGTAAAGCTTATTTTATATACTAACAAAATAAATTTTAACTTAATTTTTTATTTTTGGTATAGTGATATTTCGAATCAAATTGAATATTAACGAAAGAGATCGAAATTTGAATTTAATATTTTATATATTATTATTTACTATATTAAACAAATTAAATATTCAATTACAATATTCATAACAAATCGAAGAAGAATACTCATAACAAATCAAATACGTGTGAATCATTATTTAATATTAAAAAATGAATATAATACAAATCGAATGGTCAGAATAATTTCACGAACAACATCGAATATTGTTATATTTAGTTCGATTCGATTTGTTTACAACCCTCAAACAATTACTGAATTCAATTCAAGTCATTTTTATCGCTATTTCATAGTTAAACAATGAATATAGATAATTGTTTACACTCGATAACATGAAAAATCGTGAGAACTTTTAAATTAATATTATATGACATCAACAACTCATTGACGTAAATGTATACATTGTAGTTACAAATAAATAATTTAAATACATTTTCCACTCTCAATAAAATTCATATATATATATATATAATTTTTGAAGCAAGCACGAACATATATATTTAGCTTTTAATCAAATTATGAATATATATATATGCATATAAATAAATGAGTTTATTTGAGTTTATTTTTATACTGGCATGACATGATTATGAATGATTAATTGAGATATAAGGACGAGCAACAAGACATTACAAATTTCGATTCTAAATCATTGGTTCTTTTAAACTCGTCTTACAAAAAGTATATTTTTACAATAATTTACAAATTATAACGTAAAATTTTGAATAATAATTAATAAAAATAGTGATAGAAAAAAAAATTATTAATGAAAATTGGCTCATGATTCTGAACATTTGAAACCGAAAGTTAAAGCAAACTGTTTCTTATACGGTTGCGATTCAGAATTTTAATAATCTTTCATGTTTCGGTTCTCAAAATCGTCGATTACGATTCTTTTAAACACCTATAATATTCATGAGTATTAGATCATTTTTTATTTTACTTTATAATGAATATGAGTATATAAATTAAATTCAAATATATTAAAAATAAAATATTAAGTTGTTAGTACGAGTCTACTAATAAACAAGTTTACGAGAATTTTATATTTAAGATATATATATATATATATTATATTATATATATATATATATATATATATATATATCAAGTTGTAAATTTATTTTTCATTAGTTTTGGAACGATTTGCAAGTTTATGATAAGCAAATTTACATAATTAACGACTTTTATTATACATATTTAGTATATGAATAAGTAATACATATATCTATGATAACAAATAATTCATCCGTCCATGAAAATGGTTTACATTTTGACCCGACACGAGTTTTAATAATGTATGTTGACTTTAATAGGAATGTGTAGTTAGTGAAGTTTAGGTCCCACTTGATATATTGTTTTAAATTGGATTGTGTGTAGTTAGTGGTGGGGTCTCTTTACTACAAATGGAAGGTTTCAAATGGAAACTATTTTCCTGGACGTCCTAAAATGTCAAAATGTAAACCATTTTGGTAGACGAAAGGAATAGTAATAAATGAAATGATGTTGAATACCTTTATAAATTCTGTAAAATATTAATCCCGTCGAATTTCGACAGCAACAATCTAGTTATTAATAATTGCTACATTATTTCTTTAGCTAAACCTACACACCGCTACACGCCGCCCCCTCTTCCCCACCCATCACCTTTTTCTCAATTTCCCGTATCGGTTCTTTCTCTCCACCACGTCCTCCGACAGCGTTCCCGTGTTCTCAATCTCCTCCGCCATTGTTCGTCGCCTCCACCACTTCCTCCGACGGCGTTCACGTGCTCTCTTACTGTTCCGCCAGTCGTCTCCTCCGACTTGCCCCCGTGCTCGGTGCTCGCTTGCGGTTTATCCCACTCCTTCACCGCCCAAACGAGATAGGTAAAAAAACTTGCTTTACCATATAGAAATTGAAGTGACGGCGTCCCCTACCATATATGAAAACGCCAGAACATTTTTGATTTCATAGAATACGTATTTTTATTGTATTTTTAATTTATTTATTTTTCCGGCAGCCAACGTGGCGTACCTGTGCTTCTACTTCAAAGAAAGTTATTTATTAATGTAAATTGATACTCAATTTTCGTAGAGGTCTGAGGCGACCGCCTGAATTGCCTCATGGATGAGCATCTGCAATTGTTGGTCCCCATCACCGTGCCCTCTTCCTCATCCGCCGACGAGCCTGCCTTTGATCGACTTAGCGTGCTACCGACAGATATATTAGTAAAGATACTGTCTTTGTTGACGGAAAAGGAAGCTACTGCAACTTGCGTACTCAGTCGTTCATGGAAATACTTGTGGGTCTTTGCAACGTCTGCCAATATAAATTTCGACGGTACACTTGCATTGGGTAAGTTACGAAATTTAGTGAAGAGTCTTGGATGCAAGGATTCATCAGTTCAGAAGGCATTGGAAGAGGAAAGATTTAAGTTCATTTCAAGGATTGAACGCATTATAATGTTGAACCACATGTTGGGTTTGAGGTCAGATGTTGAGGAATTCAGAGTACATTTCGACCTAACCTTATCTCATAGTGTGTGGATGGATAAATGGCTGAGCTATTCCCTAACTAGGAATGTTAAGAAGTTAGAGTTGATCTTTGTTCGTGTTATACCTTGTATTGTAACGACCTAGGTTTTTAACCTTACCCTCACGTGTTAACTAGGATCCATTACTGATCGTTGATTTGTTTTGATCTATAGTTATAATTCATTCCATTATTTTAAAGGTTAATTTACTTTTATAATCCTTAAAATAATAAATTAATATTAAAATAATGGAATGAATTATAACCATAGATCAAAACAAATCAACGATCAGTGATTGGATCCTAAGTTAACATCTAAGGGTTGGATCCTATTAGATCCAGCCCCTATATATACTATATTTAATATTATGGATTTATAATTATTATTTTACCAATTTGAAATTTTAAAGTATATCTATTAGTTATGGTTGTTATATTTTTAAGGAGACTTATATATTATTTAATCCAAACCCTAGTTACTCATACTCCTATATATATCCCACAAATTTCTAGATTTTTTATACAGCAGAAAGAAAAACGATTTCATCCCTAAGTGAGGTAATTTAATTATTTTTATTATAATTATGTTCATTTGACCGAGAGATGTATGCGAGAGAGAGAGGGGGTAGAGAGATAGGCGTGTTATGCCAAGAGAGAGAGGGTTAGGTTTAAGGGTATTTTAGTCAATTTGGGTATTTTGGGTCTAACTTTTACAAATAGGGCATTTTGTGGGTAAAAGTTACATAATAGGGTATTTTTGATATATCTCCCTATATATAAATATACGTATGTATATGATTATGTTATATATATATATATACAGTGTGTGTGTGCGTGAGTTATATATATATAAACATAGGGGATGGTTCCATAGGAATGACTTTTAAAATGAGAAATAAGAATGAATAACTACTATAGATCAAAAAACTTTGTATGGCTAGATTTCATCCAAGAAAAAGAATTGGAAAAGACGTGCATCATTTTTATAAGCATAAAAGGATAAAATGGTAAAATTCATCTTATGAAATTTATAGAATCCCTAATTTATAGCCTTACCAAAATAGATCTCTCATTACATGATGCATTCTCTATTAAATATTTTTTTCTATACGGATTGACCATTTTTAATTTTTAATCATTTAATTATGTAATGATTATTACATTTTTTACATTGATATATAAGTCAAAGCATATTAGAAAATATATTTCTCTCTATTTTTTTTT
>JAPKLX010000052.1:1746402-1794198 GCA_026898415.1 Leonotis leonurus
TGGAATCAGTTTTGGCAAATAATCATAAAAAAATCAGGTCTAATCATCAGAAAATTCAATAAACAATTGGAGAGTGTAATGTTATTCATAGTTATTTCTATATATCAACATGCACCTTTGGGTAAAACAAACAAGTGTATATATTTCTATATGCTATTTCTTTCTACTCATTTGTATATGCATGTTTTCTGTATTAAATTATCCTGAGTATGGATCACAACAGGCAGGAAATATCGAACTCTTCAACACAATACATTTTTTATCACTTGTGGGTTATGAAACTAAGGAGTAGTATACTGACACTTTTTTCCAAAACATACGGACACTTTTTTTCCAAAACATAACGACCCTCTCTCTCTCAAAGTATACCAATAAATGCAAGAGACGCTTTAATGCCTGACAATGGTAATATGATGTATGGATTCAGGGGCGGAGCCAGGCCCCCGAAGGTGGGAGGGGCAAAATCGTTGCCCCTTTTTTCAAAAATTTTTGGTGGGGCAAGATGTTAATAATTTTATGAATTTATACATAAAATTGTTAAATTTTAGCACAACTAATAGCTAGTAAAAATATTTGAGGTGGGGCAACAGCCCCACCATGGCAAAGGGTGGCTCCGCCACTGTATGGATTAATACATCACCTAACATGGTTTAGTTTTCATTGTCAACCATTTACTTTGAGCATTAATACAACATAACATTGAGCATTAATTAATCCAACATCACTTAATATGGTTTAGTTGTCAACCATTTACCTGTTCGAAGAATAGCCTCAATCTAAAACTCATGTCAATAGAATTAACAAAAATCAGCACTTTCTTTTGTATCAGCTCCAGTTTCAACAGAGCAAGGACATGGACAAGCTTGTCATGGGCGTTGCATGAAATCTACAGAAGTATTGAAATCAATAACAAAAGAAGCAGGGCAACAAATTAAAAAAAAAAATTCACTGCGGCTGATTAAACAAAAAGGGCCACAAATTTACAAAAGAGATGTCAATAGTAAATCTAATCAAATAAAGAAGTAGTTACTCAGTGTACAATTATATTTATAATTAGAGTAGTAGTGTCCCTACAATATAAGGAATTCATTAGAAAGCATGGTAGGGAAAAATAACGATAACTTACATAAAATTGCTGGACATTTCGGGGGATGATGTCATCCTTTACATCTCCCACCTCTGGTAGAGTTAGAATGTATGGGTTATGTAGAATAAGCTTTTTCAGCTTTTCAACATCAGCACTGAATAATATCAAGATTGTTAAAATGGGCATGTTTTTCAGTTCACAAAATTAACAATTGGGAACAAGTTAAGATGAGAAAAACCATTGATAATTGTCATTAAAGGTATGAACTACATATGAATGTGACTGAGTGCGTGTTTAATACTGTAATTTCACAGATGAAACACTATTTAGTCGAAATAGATAGCATTGTAATAAGTCATCTGAAAATAGGCAGCACATATTTTGACAAAGTTTAGACTTTGAAGAAGTATTCCAGGTAGCCAGCTCAATACAAGTTATAACTAAAAAGAAGTAGTAACTGTCTCCAACTGACCTAGAAAACAAGATTTATATTTTAATCATGCAAAGGCAGACCCAATATGCGCATGTATGCATGTGTGGGGTTTTTATGTTTGCTAAAATGACACACAAAAGTATGTATACTTACACTCACAATTAGTCAATTACACATGTAAGGGGCTCTAGCCACAGGATGGTGTGGAGCCAAGTATTTCAACATAAAAAGGTAGTGAACCAATTAATAGCAACATCAGAACTGAAATAAACCTTGAAGTAGCAGACATGAGAAGGCACTGGCAGCGCTTTGGAACATATGTTGTAAGTGCTTTTATATCGTCCTCATATCCATATGACAACAGAAGATCTGCCTGAGGCATAAAATTTAGATTAAACCACAAGGTACAATAGTGTCAACTTTTATATTTTATTTAAAGATGATGAGCATGCAGAGCAATATCACACACTAATAATTACCCTGCAGAGCTACTGAGCACACACTAAATTTATTGAATCCTGAATGATCTTGGCTGATAAATTTATATTTCGTTTTGTGTAGCCACTAACACATGCAGTTAAGTGACGACCAAAACTTGCACTAAGCTACTGCAAATGGCATGTGATCATATCCATTATCCAATACTAATAATATATTATGATGGTATCTTCACATGATACAATAGATAAATAGAAGTAAACTCTTTCATTAGAACAACCCATTTTTCAACTCTTGCAAGTATGTAACTTTTGTCTACAAGAAAAAAAAAACTGTACGAACTATAAAGCACCAGTTCTACAAACACGTTAAATTTTTGTTAACGTCAATTAGATCCTAACGGATATCAAACTATTAATAAAAATTAGAAATAGGATAATAGTTTTGGTAGCATACCTCATCAAGGACAAGAACTGAAAGTGATTCTTGAAGTGCTTTAGCTTGAAGAAGACCGTTTTTAAGGCAAGTTTGTACACATGCAGGAGTTGACACAACAATATCAGGAAGCCCAGCAAGAGTAGTTTTCTATGAGAAAAAATAATAAACAAGTTTCACGTTTTGCAAATTCACAGTATAATTTGGACTGATTAGAAAAGCTTTAGCTTTACCAACCAGGTCAGAAATAGACATCATGCTCTTCAACTGAACAACTTTTAGTTGCACTCTGCATAACTCAATAAGTGATGTCACTTCTGAATGAACCTTGACCAATCATGCACAAGAAAGTACAGATTTAGAATACCAAAATTCAAATAAATTACATTGAGCTGAAGCTTAATTTTAAAGATACATACTTGTTGGCATAACTCTCGAGTTGGGACAAGAACAATCGCGGCGGGAGCAAGATTCGATTTTGTATCAGCAAACAATTTCTGAAACAGAGGTAGAAGATAAGCTAATGTTTTCCCCGAGCCAGTTTTGGCTCGGGCCACCACATCTTTGCCTTCCTGCAACTCATAAACCACAAATTAAATTAGAATAATACTTAAAGACAGTAATAATTAATAACAAAATGAGCAAGCAATTACGAATTATTCATACGAGGATGAGAGGAATAGCGACGAGCTGGATTGGGGTGGGCTTTTCGATTGATTTCTTCAACAAGGCGCGAACTAGGCGAGCGTCCAACCCCAATTCTTCGAAGCTCCGCTCATCGTCAACATGTGCTTCTCCTGAAATAACCGCTGTTTCTTCTGCTAGCTCTTGTTCGTTCTTCTCTTCGGCTGTGTAATTTTGAGGGTTGCGTTCTCTTTTGTCCATTGGTTCCGGTAAATTTGAGCAGAGTTGGAGGTGAGGACGACGGCAAAAGTGAACAAATGATTTAGGGTTTTAGGGAGGATTAACTACTTTATTATAATCGTTCGTTTTCTTCCTTCGAAGTTTTACACTTTCACAATTTTTTACTTTTTTATAATATTAAAATAACAATTTAACTGAATATATATAATGTTCGATCGTCAATTTTTAGAGTGATTTTACGATGATAAAATAAAGAATAAGATGGACACGGGGTTTACGTGATTCGATCGTTAATTAGATCTACGTCCACGGAGAGAAGAGAGCCTTTATATTGATATTGAATTCTTGAGAGTAATAATACAGAAAATCCGTCCCTAATCTAGCTTTAGAGACTGTATTTATAGGTAACTAGTGGCAGTTACGGTGGATCCGAGATTGTGGGGCGCTAAATCCGGGATCGTGGGCTGGACCAAGTTTCTGGGCTTCTGGGCTTTTGGGCCGAGGTGACTGGGCTCATGGGCCGAGCTGCGGGGCTCTTGGGCCGAGGTGTTCTTGGGCCGAGCTGCTTTTGGGCCGAGGTGTTCTTGGGTCTTGGTCTCGTTTGGGCCTGTTATTGGGCCACATCCTATCACATCCCCCCCCAAAGGAAGATCATCGATGAAGTGGAGATCTTAACAAGGTTGATGTCTCTGCCGATGTGAAGATCTGGACGAGGTGATGATCTTATTATCTCCGAGGTCGAGGTGGTAATTTTGTTGGATGGTGGAAGACAGCTGTTGTAGGGAGTTCCATGGGACACGCGTCGACTGCTTATTGGTGCATACGAAGAGACGTGATTTTGAAAAAGGCGGTTGGAGGAAGTGATGTCTATAAAAGCTTGCTTTGTACGCTCACATGCACTTTCTGCCATTTCTTAATCTCTAGCTCCACTTTTCTGCAAAAAATCTTCCAAAAAGCTTTATGCCTTTCCGCCGCCGTCAATCTCTGTTTCAACACTTTAGTCGGAAGTTCTTGTGACAAGTAAGTTATCTTCGTTTTTCAAAATGGCTTCTTCTTCATCTCTCTCTCCTATCGATATAGATGTAGAAAATGTAGAGTCCTCTTCGCCGCCTAGGATTTTTCCGGTGGGGGGAATTACTGTGAGGGTTTTTACCCGAGCTGCTGTTCCTCCTGGCCTTGAAGTTGTAGAATTTACTCCTTTAGTCGGGTCGGACGCTGCCCTCGAGTACTCCTCTATTATGAGCGAGTCTCATATGTTAAATCTGGCTCGAAAGTATTGTTTTCCGGAGTCTGTAGAGATGGTTTTACCTCGGGCGGAGGATAGGGGTAGCTCGCCGCCCGTCGGTTTTTTTACCGTTTACAAAGACTATCTTCACTTCGGTCTTCGTTTTCCTTTGCACTCCATTTTTGTTGCATTTTTAGATAAATTCAAGCTTCCTTTAGGTCAGTTAGCGCCGCCCTCCATTAAGCAAATTATAGGTTTTTGTGTGGAGGTCGGTCACCGAGGTGGCTTTTTTTGTATAGACGGCCTGCTTAGATTTTTCCGGGTTAAGCGCGGGCCGACGGGGTGGGTTTACCTGTCCCCTGTAAATAAATTCAAGTTAGAGACCCCGTCCAAGGTGACGAACTGGCAGAAGAAGTTCTTCTTCTGCCGAGCTGCGGGGGTGCCTTTGAATGCTTGGTCGAAGGCCAAGTTCGGACCCCAGGTCACCGAGGAGCCCGTCGGCGAGCTCGAGATGGGCTTGGTGGACCTCGGCTCAATCAAGAGGGACTACGCTGAGGCCGAGCTGTCGAGGTATGGGCTAAGCCCATACGATGCTTCCACCGACGTTACGCCGGGTGAGGTCCCGTTCTTATGTGCTGAGTGATGGCGTTTAGTCGAGCTGAACTCTGATGTGCTTTAACCTTCTATTTGCAGTGAACCCTGAAGTCCTTTAAGCAGCTTTGAAGAGGAAGAAGAAGAGGGCGAGGACCTCTTCGGCTGCTGAGGAGACACCGCGCCGTGAGTCGGCGGAGAAGATTGTTGTCGACCTGCCTCCGCCCATCATTAATTTGTCTCCACCTCGGATGGAGGTGGGGGGTGGCTCGGGGGCTCAGACCGCCGATCTAGACGCTCCTCAGGGGATGCCTTTTCCCGAGGTGAGTATAAATCTCCTTTCCCTTTCTCTTTTTTTTTTGCGATGTATTAATGTAATGTCCTTGTGTAGGAGGCCGACGTGGCCTTGGGCGGGCTGAGGGCCTTGGCCAATTTTGTGGTCGGCGGAGTGGAGCAATTCCAGAGCTTGTCGGCCGAGCTCGAGGCGGCGAGGGCCGAGGCGGCGAAGGCGGCGGAGCGGGAGACGAAGGCTCTCGCCGTTCTAAAGGATGCAGAGAGAAAGGCGGCCGAGCTGGAGGCCGAAGTGGCTGGTCTGAAGGCCGAACTGGCTGAGGAGCGGGAGAAGATGGGCCGGGCTGCGGCCGAGCAGGGGGGAGTACTCCGTGCCGTGGCTGAGCGGATATTCCGCTCGAAGCACTTCGGCAACGCGGTCGCGCAGTTGGTGGGTGCCATGAGTACGCCGATTACTTCGGCAGCAATCGATCGTATCGCCGCGGACTACCCGGACCTTGACAAGGCCAAATACGGGTACGAGGCGGTATCCGAGGAAGATATGCTGCGGGAGTACGCGGAAGTACTTGTGGAGTGCACTTCGGCTATCCCGGTGGTGGAGAGGTTGGCGTTGCAGAAGTCTCTTCTCTCGGAGAGGGCAGTTCGGCATTGCCCCGTCGACCGGGATGATAAGCTGGAGGCGATCATTGCCGAGCTAGCAAGGGATGCCGCCGCCGAAGCTGCTGGAGGAGGCCAGGAGGGCGGGGCCGACGAGCAAGAGGTCGGTGCAGAAGACTTGTAGTTATTTTTTTTATTTTTATTTTTTTAGCTTGTACTTCGTCGCCGCTAGGGCGGCGCTTTTCCACAGTATATAAAATACCCTTTGATGAATTGTGCTTGTTTGTTGTAGCCATCTGTTAACTTCGTCGACACTTCACATTTTGAACAAGAAATATACACACTTCGTCGGGCTGTTGAGGCTGCCGAGGTCGAAGCTTCATTGTATGTGTTATCTGTTATATAGATGATAAGACGAATGAGAATATAAGCGCTAATTTTAATAAAATGATATAATATTATTGCACATATTTTTATTAATAAAATATAATATTTCTTACAAACAAAAAATAATTAGTATAAAAAAAAGACGGTTATTTTTTTATCTTTATGATAATTGTAAACATAATCAAATTAATAACTAATATATTCAAAATTAATTATAAAATTACCATTTAAATTTGAAATATATTTTTCTTAAGGAACTTAATCCTGAACTTCTTATTAGGATATTTAAATGAATCAGGTTTACCTCAAACTAATGAACATATAAAGTTGAGCCAAAATAAACATCATATAATCAGTTGGGATTTTATGTACTCCATTACCAAATTCTAATATATATATATATATATATATTTATTATTTTTATTTTAATTTTATATATTTTAGTTTTTGTATTTAGTATTAGGGATCCATTCCACTTAAATATAGCTATTTTTTTTTAAATATTTAGTATCAATTTTAATTGATTTTTAAGGTTCATAAATTTAAAAATAAGGTATATAATTTTTGAAAACTATTTTAAAAAAAATGTTAATTATGATCTATTAGTTTAATAATTTTTTTTTAATAAATATAAATTAAAATAATAAGTTTGATTATCAAAAATAATATGTGAAATATAAAAGTGATATATTAAATTGCAAAATTTCCATATATGATATTCAAACAAGTATCCATTATCTCCCTCTTTTTCTAATAACTATTTAGCCTTGAAAATAGGTTCTCATCAAATAAGCAATTTGGATCACAATAGGAATGTCAATTTTGCTTAAAATTATGGGTTGGTTCAAATATTAATTAGAAAAATTGAAGAGAGTTAAAGATCGTAAATGTATAATTCAAAATATAGCTCGAATGAGTTGTATAAAAAATAACCAAAATTTCGAGAGAGTTAGTCTAAAAATTGAGCGAGTTGGTTTGATTAATCGAGTGAAAAAATAAAATAAAAATATTTGATTTTCTAAGCAAAATTCATATTTATCATTTAGTAAAAATAATTATAAAACAATTTTATATTTGAATTTATTCAAGGTTAATTTTGGTTTTTAAGCATTTCTTAAAATTTTATTTTATTTGTTATATTTTGTATTTTTAATTTTACAAATATAAAATCACACACACACATATATATATATATATTAAAATTTGGCCAAACTTCTATAATAGTCATTTTTAGGGATGTCAATCGGGTCAACTACTTAGTTTCAGGGCTAATCATATTGAGTTCGGGTTGTTTGATCGGTCCAACCCATTCAGACTAATATATATTTTGGGTCATAAATTTCAACCATAGTCCTTCTCGATTTCGAGTTGGTGTTATGGTGAACCGCACTTTCGGGTCAAATTGACATCATTGACCATCTTATTATAGTAGACCCAAATAATCACTATCTATATAATACTTAAATACTACCCAATATTCCTTCGATGTCTTTAGGTGATGTTTACATTTCATGGTATGATTGATTAATAAAAATAATTCAAGTTAATCTAGTGTTTACTTTGAAGTATAAATGATGAATTACTCAATTTTGAACTAATTTAACTATCATGTCATTCAAATAATCACTCACACATTTTATCAATCTAACTTATCAATCAAAGTAAACACTACCTTAATTTATAACTATCAAAGTAAATTAAAAATTACTTAATAAAACAGACAATTAAGAGTATTAGATTTCATTATATCAAAAACGCTTTTTTCACCTATTTTATTTAAAATTTCGTAAACTTTAACCTTATCGACCCGATATGCTAACTTAGAAATCCGAAATTATGAGTTAAAATTGTAAATTTTTAAATCAATAATTCAAATAAATTGATTCAAAATTAAATGGATCGACCCGAACAACCATATTATTATTATTGGTCTGCTGCACAAATACATATTGCTCGGTGACTGGGTCAGCTTCAATCTAGGGCTTTCATTAGGACGTGGAGTCATAGAGATTAGTGGAAGGTGAGCGTTTGATGTAGCAGATGAGTCCGCGGTAGCAAGGAAGTTTTCAAGGTCCAACGGCGCTGACAGAATGGCTGCAGCTGTGTTATGAAATGAGACATTTGTCGATCATCGATCACAACTCACGCTAAATTTAGAATGAATTGAGAGACAAAGAGACAAAGGATGAAACCAAAGAACGATAATCTCATTAAGGATAAACTTGGATGGTACAACAACTGAGCAAGAGTTCTGTATAGCAGCTCCACTCTCTAACTAACAATGGCCACGTGGCAAACAACTATTAGCTAGGCTATACTATTATTTAATTACAATCGAGTCCTCAAACACTCACTCACACACCATGCATGTGCTCTACGGATTACTCTCAGAGGTGATAGTACTCATGCATGCTCCTATGCACATGCTATAATAGTACACACACCCTAATTCCTAACAAGCCCATCCCCTTAATTGTGACTTGTCCCCAAGTCAAAAAGAAAAGGAAAGCGGGATTCCATCAATTGAAAGTCTTCCCAAGTGGCCTCTTCCTCGGACAAGTGAGCCCAATGCACCAACACTTGTGCGCGAGGATGATTGTTAACTTTGGCGAGACGTCGAGCTAATACCTTGACTGAATGAAGCATAACCTTTCCATCGTCATCAAACTCAGGCAAAGTTGCAGTGACCTGAGATACAGTCTTAACACTTCGTTTCAACATACTAACGTGGAATACGGGATGTATCTTGGCTGTAGGTGGAAGTTCCAACTCATAAGTAGCGCCACCAATGCGCCGAGTGATCAAAAATGGACATAAAGCGTGGATTCAACTTCCAATTACGGTGCAGTCGTATGGAGTGCTGTCTATATGGTTTGAGCTTGAGGTGTACCCAATCACCCTCAGCAAATTCTCTAGCACGACGGCGACGGTGGGCAGTAAAAACCATTCGATCTTGCTCCTTTTGCAGTAAGCGACGAAGATGAACTTGCATATCTTTCTTATCCTCCAAAGTGGTTTCCACACCTACTACTTGTGGTGACATATACGATTGCAAAGCCAGTGGAGTTGGTTTATAGCCGTATAGAGCTTCGAAGGGGGTGAGTTGAAGCGAGGTATGGTATGTGGTATTGTACCAAAACTCCACCATTGATAACCAAAGACTCCATTTCTTGGGTGTGTGGCTGCACATACATCTTAGGTAAGTCTCAAGACATTGATTCACCCTCTCACTTTAGTTGTCGGTTTGAGGGTGATAGGCAGTGCTAAGGTGGTGTTGCACTCCTAGTATCTGGAATAAATCCTTCCAGAAAAGCCTTGTAAAGATTCGATCTCTATTAGAGAAAATACTTGCTGGCAATCCATGAAGTTTGTAGATAACATCCAGAAAGATTCTAGCACGATCAACTGCAGTATAGAGATGTTTGAAAGCCACAAAGTGTGAGTATTTGGTAAAATGATCAACTATTACCCAAATGGTATATTTGCTGTTGGATAGGGGAAGTCCTTCAATGAAATCCATCGTGATATGTTTTCAAGGTTGAGTTGGAAGAGGCAAATGATGGAGCAAGCCAGCAGGTCTAGAGGTTTCATGTTTTACAAGTTTGGCACTCATGGCAAGATGTTACCCATTGCTGCACATCAACCTGTAGCTCAGGCCAAAACAAGGTTGATTTGATCCTTTGAAAAATAGTACTAATTCCAGAATGGCCTCCATACCCTGAGCTGTGCAAATAATCAATGATTTTGAATCTCATACTTCCAGCTTTTCCCACATAAAGCTTGCCTTTATACTTCAAGATGCCATCATGATAGGAGAAAATGAAATGTTGGTCCCGAAAGAGCAAAGTTTGGTGTATGGAAGGGGGGGGGGGGGATACATCAAATACAAACTTTTCAATTTACTTGACAAGTTAACTAGAGATGTTAAACTTTCTCTAAGGAGATTGCTAAGTTTGACAGACCAGGTTCACTACCAGATTGATAAGTGATCTTTCTAGATAATGACTCTCTTGTGAGTTACACAATGCAGATAGCAAGAGTGATCTTGTTATCTATCAAAGTATAGTGTGCAGAATATGGTGGATTTAATCTATTGCTCTGATTACAAAACCTTTATAAACACTTAGCCAAATATATTAGGAGTTGATTAAATCAATGCAAGTTTGAATGCTAGTGCAAGGTTAGTGAATAAACAACTGAAAATAAATATGTAAAGTAAAGAACACAATTATTTTTACGTGGTTCGGGAAACCTCCTACGTCCACGGTCCAATCAAACTAGATTGAATATCCACTATTAGGATACTCTCTTCTTTATACTCGTTGAGAACGAGCCACAAATTCCAGTCAAAACTAGAATGACACTTATGCACAAATAAGGTCGTATCCCTTACAACTTGCAGATAAATCTGCTACAAAATACCTTCACGTTAATCCACTAGAAAACTTCTAGCTAGCGAAGATATCATTCTCCTTCTTCTCGATAAGACAGACTTGAATCAAGGTTGGTGTGATTTCGATCACGAACAGCTTGAACAGTATCTGGAATATGGAAATCTCCTCGTTGAATGCTTCAATAATTGAGTAGATTTCTGGGCAGAGTTTCAGCTTGTAAGTTTGCGCGTCAGTTCGTGTGTAGTCCTCCAGATGTTGTTCGAAGCATTTATAGGTGCAGAATTAAAATTCTGACCGTTGAGATTGATTGACGTGCATTAAATGTTGATTTCCAATCAAAGATATGAATGCCTTATTTGATCCTCTTGCCTTGTAAAAATGGTTGACTGAATCTCCTTGATTATGGAAAGCAGATAGTTGATTGATCTCTTTTCTTCTTCTAGCTTCGATTGATTCACCATTCCTTCTTTGATCTTTGGTTGATTATCTTTCCTTGTTGAGAGATCTAATGACGTGGCAAAAATGATGGGATTCTCTCTAAGTACATCGGGTGACGCATTGTATACCCAGATGACTTTAGATAAAATATCAGATGACTAGGTAAGACATCAGATGACTCATTGTAAATATGAAAGTCTCCATCTAAGTGATCTATAAAGGACAGGTTCACTCTTCCACACTAGTCTGGTCAGGCAGGTCAGGTTCACTACCAGCTAGGTGGTCTGGTCCAAAGTTGCTCCTAAAGTTGATGACAACAGCTGGGTAGAAGCAGGTTTGGTCCAGGTTGAGTGACATTCATCAGGTTGTCTGCTTGCATCAGGTGAGCCGGTCTGCTTCGAATTTCCAGAAGACTATCTAACCAGATGACTTTCAACAGGACAAAATGCTTAAAGTATTTGAGTCCTTTACATTGTAGTCATCAGCTAACCTGGTCTAAGGAAAACAGGCTTGCTCCAGGTTCAGTGACCTTCATCAGGTTGTCTGCTTGCATCAGGTGAGCTAGTCTGCTTCGAATTTCTAGAAGACTATCTAACCAGATGACTTTCAATATGACAAAATGCTTAAAGTATTTGAGTCCTTTACTTTGTAGTCATCAGCTAACCTGTTCTAAGGAAAACAAGCTTGCTCCCTATCATGTTCACTTCTAATAGAGTGATCTCCCTGTTACATTAGAGCAGACTGGATCTAGCAAACGGGATATAAAATAAATCTAAATGTGTTTCGTAAGAATATCATCAAAACTAAATTTTGTGAGGGTTCCCAACATGGAAACATTGTAAGGCATGGTGCAGCACTCAACCATAACCTCTTATGCAACATCATCACCTTCATAGCTAGCTATCACCTCTGTCACCCAAGCTGGAGTGCAGGTAGTCAGTGTTAGAGCTAAGAATGTTCCCTAACTTGGCTTCCTTCAAGACAAAGCATCATCTAACCTATTTTCATGCCCCTTCTTGTATACAATCTTGTAGTTAAAGCCTAGGAGTTTGGTGAGGTACTTGTGCTGTACTGGAGTGGAGATCTTCTGCTCCAGCTAGAATTATTGGCTTTGATGATCAGTTTTAATGATAAACTGATTGTGCAATAGCCCTCTATTTCTCAATAGCCATTACAATAGCAAGTAACTCCTTCTCATAAGTATATAATCCTTGGTGTTTAGATGCTAAGGACCTGCTTAGAAAAGCAATGGGGTGGCCCTCTTGAACCAAGATAGCACCTATTCCACTATAAGATGCATCAGTCTCTAGAGTGAAGGACAAAGTGAAGTCAGGTAGCTTCAACACTGGAGCAGAAATCATGGCTGCTTCAATGCCTCACTGTTGTAGCTTGTATACTCCACTGAAATTCTCCCTTATTGGTTAAATCATTCAGTGGTCTAGCTATGGTACCATAGTTTCTCACAAAATTTCTGTAATAGCCAGTTAGACCAAGAAAACCTCTCAAAGCCTTTAAAAATTTAAGTTGTGGCCAGTCCACCATATCTTGAATTTTACTTGGATCAGCAGACACTCCATCCTTGCTGATCACATGTCCCAAATACTCCACCCTTGATTGCCCAAAAGAGCATTTAGAGGCCTTGGCAAATAGCTTGTTGGATAATAAAATCTGGAATACAGCCTCTAAGTTCTCCAGATGTAACTCCAAGGTTCTGCTCCCAAGCATGGTTTGAACACTGCATTCATCAAAGCCTGGAATGTTGTTGGCGCATTGGTAAATCGAAAGGGCATAACCTTGAACTCATATAAGCCACTTGATGTCACAAAATTTGTCTTGTAAACACCTTCCTTGTGCATTTGAATCTGGTGTTATCCAGCCCATAGGTCTATTTTTGAGAACACTGCAACTCCTCCCAACTCATCTAGTGCCATCCTTCTTCTTGACAAGTAAAACTGGAGAGAAAAAAGAGCTAGTGCTAGGTTGAATCACTCCAGCTTTCAACATCTCTTGCACTAGTTTCTCAATCTCCATTCTTTGCAAGTAAGGGTACCTGTAAGCATTGAGTTTGAAGGTTTTGGTATCAGGCTTCAACTGGATTTTTTGGTCATGCATTTTGGATGGAGGTAGTTGTGTTGGAATCTCAAAAATAGGTAAGAACTTAGTGAGCAGAGGTTGAATAGCTGGGGGTGGCTTGCAGTCAGCTACAACCTTTTCAGCAGAGATCATACAAAGGCATCCCATGTAGGAGCCTTTGCCTTTCCTCAATGTATTAGAAAATTGCTTTCCAGTCATCATCTTCAACGAAACCTCATGCTTGCCTCCTTACAAAACTAATGTGTTGTGCCATGAAATCAAAAGTGACTTGCCCCATTTGTTTGAGCAAGTCCACTCCCAATACCATGTCACACCCTCCCAACTGTAATATCCTAATGACTGAGATGAACTTACATCCACCTATCTCGCATTCTAACTTAGGACATCTAGTAGTACATTCCAACTTCCCCCCATCTGCCATAGTTACCATCAAGGGGTTAGTGTACTCAACCTCACACCCCAATCTATCAGCTGCCATAGAATCTAGGAAGCTATGTGTGCTTCCTGTATCCACAAGCATTGACACTACATGCTTCCCCACTCTCCCCTGCAACTTAATTGTGTCTGTGGCCACCTGCCCATCTAAAACATTGATTGAAATCTGAGCTTCTCCACCCTTAGACTCCATTTCTTCCATTACCAGTTCACTCTCCTCCTCTCCCTCCTAACACACTATCATAAAGATTTTCTTGCACTTATGCCCCACTTGATATGTTTCATCACAATTGAAACAAAGTTTCTTTTTTCTCATTTCCTCAATTTCAACTGGAGACAACTTTCTAAAGTTTGTAGGGATCTTAAGAGTAGGATGCTGGTTTTCATGGCTCACACTCCTACCCAGGGCCACCTTCCTATATCCCAGCTTCATTCCCCTTATTAAAAGTCCTAGGTCCCTTCCCCAGAGCTAGCAGCTGCAATTCTTGTTGCTTAGCTAGCTTAATATCTAGGTTCAGCCTACAAGGGTTAAACATCCTCACAACACTTCATATTTCATCTTTTAGTCCTCCCAAGTAACATTCCACAAAGTATTCTTCCCCCAAACCCCTATTCCTAGCAGCTATGATAGATTTTAACTCCTCAAATCTTACAGTATAGGCTGCAACATCACCATTTTGTCTCAGCTGATTAAACTGAGTGATAAAGCTCTTACCATCCTCCTCTACAAACCTCTCAACCACCATATCTGTAAATTATTTCCACAATACAAGTCTCCCATCTTCAACATATTCAATATACTATAAATCTGCCACTCCCTCAATGTACATCGCCGTAGTCACTATCTTGTCATACTCATCCATGTACATCTGCCACTCCCTCGAAGTACTTGTTACATCTTCTCACCCACTACAATGGATTATGACCCTCAAAATTTGGGAAATCGAGTTTAGGCAATTTACCTCCAGACCTATTCGAGGTAGAAGAGCTCCCCTTATCCTTCCAAGCGCGAGAATTCTTGTCCGCCTCCTCCTCCTTATCCTCCCTCTCAGGGACGGAGCCAGGAATTTTATTGAGTGGGGGCGAACTTTCTCAACATCAAAATTATAAAATTATATGAAAAGAAAACAATGAAGACAATATGCAACATTTTTTGTAGGCTTCCAAAAAATCAGGAAATTTCTTATACCAAGCGCGTATAAACTTTATATGATTTTTATCCACAATCAAGAAAATTTCAAGGGTATTTCTTGTTATTATTGAAAAACGAATGAAGTGTTTTATTCTTCATTGTGTTGATTTATGAACCTATATATAAAAAATACTAGACTATTCTTAAAAAACTCTCTTTTAAATAAAATAAATATGAAGTATTAAAAAAAGTCATACGCTACAATCAAGAGATAAATAATTGAAATAATTAAATTATAGAGAATATAGAGAATCACAAATATTTTCATATAAATTAATATAAAAAACGAATGAGATCTCACATAATAATCGCACTCGAAAATCCTTATCCGATTTTGGAATAAAAGAGATTAACCATAAATCATACTAAATAGCATATAGAAACACAAAGAAATATTTGGAAAATAACGTGGAGTTGCATTTTGCAAAAAAAAAAAAGTAACTCTCAGCTACAAATCATATGTTGATGGAGGTTGAAATCTATAATGTTAACTTAACAAAGTTAACATATTTATATATAATAATACCTAACTTACGAATTAAGAGCATTAATTATAACTTAATAAAAAATTTTGTTTTAAAATATAAACTGATAAACTATATATACATAGGAAAAATTGAAATTTTGAGGGGGGCGGTGGCCACTACCAGCCACCCCCCTCGCTCCGTCTCTGCTCCCTCTGATTCCCTGTGCTAGTAAGTTCCTGACGCAAAGCCTCGAACTGTGATTTTATGGCTGCCATTAAAGACTGGTTCAAAGCTTCACTCAGTTCTGCCTTCAATGTACGACCCAAAGATTCACCCAACTCTGATTGTTGTTGCTGCAGCTGAGTGAAATGTAACTCAATATCGGTGATGCGATTCTCCATCTTCGGACGTCTGAGCATGCGGTGATAGGCTCTGATACCACTTGTTATGAAATGAGACCTTCGTCGATCATCAATCACAACTCACGCTAAATTTAGAATGATTTGAGAGACAAAAAGACAAAGGATGAAACCAAAGAACGATAATCTCATTAAGGATAAACTTGGATGATACAACAACTGAGCAAGAGCTGTATATAGCAGCTCCACTCTCTAACTAACAATGACCACGTGGCAAACAACTATTAGCTAGACTATACTATTATTTAATTACAATCGAGTCCTCAAACACTCACTCACACGCCATGCACGTGCTCTAGGGATTACTCTCAAAGGTGATAGTACTCATGCATGCTCCCATGCACATGCTACAGTAGTATACACACCCTAATTCCTAACAAGCTGTGGTACCAACGACTATAAATAGGTGGAATTTAAAGCCTTATTCGCAGTGATATTACGAGATTTTGGAGAAGAGGAAGACTCTGCCCGTTTGGCATCAGAAGGAGGAGTTTTTTCAGGTTTTTAGAGCTAATCAGACGCTAATTCTTGTCGATGAAACTAGCAGTGGTAAAACCACTCCCAATTTGTGCTTGATGCTATGGAGGTAGAAACGTCACTAAGTACAGAAAGTACATGGTTGCATGTACTCAGCCTCAGAGGGCGGATGATGTGTCAGTATTAAGAAGAGTCGCTGAAGAGATGGATGTGGCTATTGGTGAAGAAGTAGGTTATAGTATTCGTTTTGAGGATTGCAGCAGTGCTCGAACTGTGTTAAACTATGCATATTTGTTTCATAAATTTGAATTTAGTGGAATTTGTTTCATGGTAATAGCTTTTTACGTTTTTTTTTATATCACATGTATTTGACAGATGGTATGCTTTTGAGAGAAGTCATGTCCGATCCACTATGGGAGAGATATTGTAATATCCCGCTAATTTCTAAATTATACTTTTAAGTGTTCTAACTATTAAGGGTCCTAAGTATGATGACATAAGAATTTTAGGAAAAACCTATACCCCATTAGGATCTACCATGTTAATTTGACAGACCGACAAAGCTTTTTAAAAGGTTTATTTAAAAAAATGAGTTTTTCATGCATAAGTCAAAAGTATATACATATTATACTCCTTGTGTAGATTTTTTCAAAAGAAAAATATTGGCACTGAGTTTGCCTAAAAAGGAGTTCATATGCAGTCGCTACGTATTTTTAAAGTTAAGGTATGTCATTCGAAAAACGAGCTTTTTCATGCATGATTGGAAGTATATCAATATTATAGTCATTGTGTAGAGTACTAAGAAAGGGAGATGTTGACTTTGAATTTGCTCGAAAAGGAGGTCGTGTGCAGAAGTTATGACGTTTTAAGGTTTAAGCATTAATAATTATATAATAATAATATAATATAATTATTATAATAATAAAAATAAATTAAAACTTTTGTATAAATAGGGGAGGCGCCGATGCATGTTTTGCATATTTGAGCAGAAGCAACTTTGCTTCATTCTCCTTCTTCTCTCTTCTTCTCCTCTTCTTTTCTTCTTCTTTCTGCCATTTTCGAGAATCGAGGGAGTTTGATAATCAAGGATTGGTTCAAGTCAAGGTACGTCAGGATAAGGTCGAAGGTAGGCATGGAGCTTGACAAAGGTGACTCAGCCGCCGTCGAGTCACCGCCGCCATTGCTCCGATACCGTCATTTTCTTTGTACATTTGGTCAAATCGAACAACTAAGGTCCCTTAAGGTTTTGAATTTCTAACCATAAGATCCGTTACTCTGTCGGATTAAATTTTAGATTTGGATCCCGGTTAAGATCATCATATCATGATTTATTGCATTATTTTCATGTTTTTATAAAGGGAAAATATTCATGGTTAATCATTTTTCAATAAAATTTATAGTGCATATAGAGAAAAAAATATAGGATTTTTTGAAAGAGGTTTCATTAATTTTCATCGGTCCAATTTTCATAGATCTGAAAAAGACTACGAATCTTCTCGAGTAAGCTTCAAGGTAAAGTTGAATATTTTAAAAATATTTATACATATTCCTATAGGGAATAATGTCCGGAGTATTTTTGCCTTCATGGCCAAAATCATTTGAAAGTCCGGTTGCTGCCAAATTAATTTATTACGTGATAAAAAGAATATTATTAAACCTAAAAATTTAGTACTACTTATCTATAGTTCCTTTTTGGAAATTAAAGATAAAATATATTCCCTATGACTAGGGGTGTGCACGGGTCAACCGACCGACCGACCCGATCAAATCCGAACGACCCGACTAACCGACCAACCGGTTAAAAAAGTGGCCGAACCGGCCGAAAATAATGCCTCAACCGACCGAAAACCGACCCGACTATCTTTGGTCGGTTTTCGGCCGAAAACCGACCCGACCGAAAAAAATAAAATATACTATAATCCACCACAATAATCTACTATATTCCACATTTAGGGATGTGAACGGGTCAACCGACCGACCGACCCGACCAAATAAAATGTGTATTTTAAATTTAAATGCAATAATCGGTCGGGTCGGCCGGGTCGGCCGAAAAATATTCAAACCGCCGCCCGACCGAACTAACCGAAATTTGAACAATTTTGAACCGAACCGGCCGAGTCAACTGCGGAACCCGACCGTTACCCGACCGAGTTTCGGCCGGTTTGGTCGGTTTGGTCGGCCGGTCCGGTTTTTGCTCACCCCTACCTATGACTAACAGGTACCTAGCACTGAAATTTGAGCTCATAAAGATTTACGGTTTTCTCGTAATCGAGGAATTTCATCGGTGAAAGGTTGGGGATATATACGTATTTTGAGTTATTAAGCTCTTTTCTCTAAATAAAAAATGCATGAATCTCTGTTAAAATGTTTTCACGAAGGTATCGACTGTTTATTGCTCTTATCGACCGCCGGGGGTTCTTATTCGGCCTAACACGTCGAGTTAAGGACTGTGATCACTTAGTCTCTACTGCTGTGAGTTGATCACCATCGGGTTTTGACTCATGCTATGTTGGGGTGTACGGTTTGCCGAGCCCTATTTGACTGAATGTTTATGATCCGTCGGTGGTAAAAGGCCCGGGACATAACCTATATAAGAGTAACGTCATGTCGGGTCATGTTTAATTTATGCACAAATGTTTTGCTTACTTAGAAGTTATTTTTGTTTTAAAACCTTCTAAGGTAAGTATACTAAACAGAGATTATATTTTTCGTTTTATGAAAAACTCAACTGAGTGCACTAGTACTCACCCCACGTTTTACAAAATTTTTCACAGGCTAAGGAAGCAGCATGACGTGTGTGGCTGAGAAATGGTGTTATTGAGATGACGATTGCTTCATCACGTGAACGGTTTACCATTCTATACATAAGGATTTCCGCTACCATGCTCACGTATGTTATGATATTTATGAAATAATTATCATCCACGTATATGTGTGTGATAATATATATGTTTAAACTCTAAGATCATTTCCTCATTCCATGAAGGCCTCATCGGCCATTATTAATAAAGGTTCATGTTATCATATTATCATTGCCCATTACATGCATACACGTGCATAGGAGAGCTTAGAAGTAGTCGGCCCCTCTTGGACGCTCAACTCCTAGGCCCCTTGTGTAGTGTTCGACCGAATGTCGACCACACTTGGTGAGCTGGGTGAGTGACTCCTTTTGGCGAGCTAGGCTCAATAACCTCCGCCTTTGATCGACGGTTCTTATTGGACGATTCGGCCTCTCGAGGATTCTGGATTACCGTTCCTACGAGACGAGCTGTATTATCTCCAACCCCGTCTTTCATATTAGATGATTCGGCCGCTTGGGATTCAGGATTACCGTCCCATGTATCGAGCTGTATTATCTCCAATACATTTCATCTTGGACGATTCGGCCGCTTGGGATTCTGGATTACCACTCCCATGTATCGAGCTGTATTATCTCCAAATTGCATATGATTCATTTTAGATTCATTATTATAGATATTGCCTTTGCACTAGTTAGTTGTTTGGTCTGTAAAATGGCATAGTCGAAGTTATAGACGAGATGCTGCTCGATTTTCAAGGACAACTCTCTGATATAATGCATACGAACACAAAGCCCCATTTCTTCCCCGCTTCTTTTATCCCCGCCCAATCATGCCCTTGGCGCGTGCGCCGTCCCTCGGGATTTGGGGCGTGACAGATGTAAAGTGATCATTCTTGATGAAGCTCATGAGAGGACTTTGGCAACAGATGTCTGACGAGCCTGTTTTTCGTGCTCTTTTATGTCTTGTTTTAGGTCTAGATCGAGTCATTTTCCTTTGTTTGTGTCATGTTTTGTGTCTGGGAGGACACGAGTCTAGGACTGGCAGGATGCAGGTCAAGTTGCAGGTCATCTCGAGAAAGAGGCAAGATTATACGCAAAGTAGCTTGGGCAGTCTGAAGTCCAAGGCAAGGTACCGCTCGAGATCACACAGCAGCAGCTAGGGCCAAGAGGAGTATGCTGACCAATACAAGAAGACAGACTGAAGCAGTAGGGGGTGCTGGGTAAGATGCTGGGATCTGAGGCAGATTTCTTTCCTTCCGCGGAAAAGGTAAGATATCTCCATTTCCTTCCATGAAATATTTGGGGGATTGAGAGTATATTCCTATACGCGGAAGATTTGACCGGGAAAGAAAATCGGCCGGGAACCCTAGCCACCACCACCACGAAGCCCAGGCCCACGTCCTATTTAAAGCCATGATTCAAATAAGAGACAAACACATGCAATAGGCTTTGAACTTAGGAGGAAGAGGCGACGCCCGACTGCTTAGTCTAGTTCTTTTATTTCTATGAGTGATTGGGAGGAAGAAACAAGTCCTACGAGCAAACACTATTTATAATTCATGTTCTTATGCATTTGGCTTTGCCACGGGTTGGTCCTGGCAAGAGGATCTTTTGGTAACACTTTATTTCAGTATTTTAATATAAGTATGTTTTTGTTTATTTCATCTTTATTCTTTACTTTTCGTATGAGTAGCTAGGTTTATAGACTTAGCTTGGGAAAGATGAATTGACTTATAACGTCTTGAGAGGTCTAACTGTGCATATAGTTGTTTTGGCGTGTTCCTAAAGTGTTGGATCTGAATCCTATACAACTTGATCAAGTCCTCAGTGTTGTCTGGCCAGTAGCAGTCTTGGGCAAGATCAAGTTATAACTGCGAGCTAGAAACTCCAAGTGTTAGCGACTCCCTTCTTGCCAGCCAGAGAGATCAGTGCGCTGAAGTAGGTGGGGACGCCATGGGACGGGCGTCTTAGATGGTGTGCCCATGGTTGTTGTGTTCCCCGCGAATACCTATTTGGGTACATTGGAGTAAGCTTGATCCAGGAGCGATCTTGGGCAAGGGGGATAGGGAATGAGTAACCCTTACCTTCTAAGCTGAAAAGGTGTGATGGGCGAGGCTTGGGTGGCTACGTTACGATTAAAAAGGGGGCTGCTTGAGTGATGCGTTTGGGTGGTAGGAGTAAAACCTCATTTTTACGCTCTCCTTTAACCAATGACACGCTGAGGCAACGGACAACTTTGCACCAATGATCAAGACATAAGTCCAGACTCAAGAATTCTAACCCAAGTCAAGTTACTTTCTCATTTAACTATTTTAGTGTTTTCTTTTCAGTCATTTACTTTTACACCATTTACTTTCTGCTTGATTGCACTTCTTGCCCAAGGCAAGACCCGAATCAAATCCCCAAAATTTTGACATTGAGAGAGGAATCCACCAACTCCCTGTGAGATCGACCCTGTACTTTCCACTAGCGGAACCTAGTGAAGAGTATCGGTTTTATAAATTTATCTTGGTGGAGTGATAACGACTGAGCTCCGTCAGATTAGCGCCGTTGCCGGGGATGATAATGCTTTTCAAGTATTTAACCAACTCCCATCGTCGTCAAATTGACAAAGCTCAGACCCGTCAAATTGGTGCCGTTGCCAGTGAGTTGCGATTCCAGTATTTTCTCTCTCACCTTGATCATAGTATTTTCCTTATTTTGTATGTTTGATTCTAACCTTTTAGGTAACCAAGAGAGCTGGATAATGTAAGGTTGAGGCAAGCCGCTAGGGCAAGTCCATGGCCCAACTCATGGCGGAAGTCAATGGACATTGGTATCTTTTTATTTTTATTTTTATTTTTATTTTATTTTATGGCGGTCTTAACCATTCTAACACTTTTTCTTGAGCAAAGTGTGTGAGTGGGGATGGTCGCCTTTGTTTTTGTTTGCTTTGATGTGGCTTTTGAGGGGGCTTGTTTTTCCTCGAAGGGGTGTTTGGTTCACGTGTGCAGACTTGACCAAGGCGATTGGCACCAGAGTCAGGAACTGAGGTAAAAATGATCCTAAGGTTGGGAAAGACAGTAGTTGCAAATACTATATTACCCGCCCACCCATCCAGATCAACGTCTTGACCATGAGGGAAATCCAACTGCCCAGCTCGCATTCCTTGCCCAAGCCTGACAGGTTTCCAGCTTGTGTCTTGCTAAGTTTGTCCTCCCTTTGTTTCTGTTTTGTCTTCTTTCGTGTATTGTCTGTTGTACGAGGATCTTAATCATTCTAACACTTTGTCTTGAGCAAAGTGTGTGAGTGGGAGAGACCCGCTTTGTGTTAGTCGCGTGTGTTTGTTTTTGTGTCTTGAGTCTGTGAGTCTTGCCAGCATGATGTATACAGAGTCTTGAGCATGATAGGTGATAGGAGTTTTGAGCATGTCTTGAGCACGTTCTAGGATAGTAGAGTATGACGGAAAAACAGTCTTGTGAGCATGAACCTTGTGAGATTTGAGCCTAAATGCTCTATGCCTCTATTTAGCATGTTTTTTTCTGTGTGTATAAAGATGTTTGACTCTGTTTGTGCTAGAACTTTCCTGTCCTCTTGGTCAAGACCCACAACAGCCCTGGTTGAGAACTCTAGATGACTTAGGCACCATTTTTGTTAAAAGCCCAGAGCCAAAAACGTTTACCAAGATATATTTATATCCCTTGCTAGCCACTTTGAGCCTTCAATCTTATTTTTGCCTCACACACATATATATAAACCATAAAAGATAATCCTACCTCTGGTCGGGTGAATCTGGGGCAAGAAGAAAGCATCAGGATCAAGGAGAAGGGTGAGAAACACACCACCCAGACTAACTACCTTGGCTTCTAGCCTGGCAGTCCAAAAAACAGTATTATAAAATACGGGGGAGTCTACAAATAGGGTAAGGAAAAAAAATCAAAAAATATATACCCCCATAAATAAGTGTGCTATGGCCATGGAGAAGTTAAGTGTCCTCTAAAAGTCAAGGAATTGCCCAAGACTTCAATTCATACTGACCTTAGCCCAAATACTTCCTACCTTATGCCTCAAGCCACGTTACAACCCTGCAAAGACATAAAGATAGACGTCTTGACCAGACTAAGAGGGTGGAGTCTTTGAGAGGGCAGGCAAACCTATGGAACTACCTTGATCAAGCAGTCTTCCGAGCATAAACACTAAACCCTAAACACGGAGTGCTGAGTGGGTGAGGAAGTTTCTCATATGTTCACTTGACTGCTATCTTTATCTACTTGTGAATAATTGTTCGATTATGTTCTCACTATCTACTTGCCTTGACTGTTTGAGATTTATTTTTTATGACTTGTTGGCATTTGAGTCTTTTAATTCCTCTTCTTTTAGGGCAAGTTGTATTTACACGCTTGAGGATAATCGTGCTGAAAGTGTGTGAGTGTGACGAGCCCATTTTTCGTGCTCTTTTTGTGTCTTGTTTTAGGTCTAGATCAAGTCATTATTCTTTGTTTGTGTCATGTTTTGTATCTGGGAGGACACAAGTCTAGGGCTGGCAGGATGCATATCAAGTTGCAGGTCATCTCGAGAAAGAGGGAAGATTATACGCGAAGTAGCTTGGGCAATCTGAAGTCCAAGGCAAGGTACCGCTCGAGATCACACTGCAGCAGCTGGGGCCAAGAGGAGTGCGCTGACCAAGACAAGGAAACAGACTGAAGCAGTCGGGGCGCAGAAGACGTTGGGCAAGATGCTGGGATCTACGGCGGATTTCTTTCCTTCCACAGAAAAGGTAAGATATCTCCCTTTTCTTCCACGAAATATCTGGGGGATTGGGAGTATATTCCTATACGCGGAAGATCTGACCGGGAAGGAAAGTCGGCCGGGAACCTTAGCCGCCACCACCACGAAGCCTAGGCCACGAGACCCCTATTTAAAGCCATGATTCAAATAAGAGACAGACACATGCAATAAGCTTTGAACTTTGGAGGAAGGGGCGATGGCCGACTGCTTAGTCTAGTTCTTTTATTTCTATGAGTGATTGGGAGGAAGAAACAAGTCCTACGAGCAAACACTATTTATAATTCATGTTCTTATGCATTTGGCTTTGCCACGGGTTGGTCCTGGCAAGAGGATCTTTTGGTAACACTTTATTTCAGTATTTTAATATAAGTATGTTTTTGTTTATTTCATCTTTATTCTTTACTTTTCGTATGAGTAGCTAGATTTATAGACTTGGCTTGGGAAAGATGAATTGACTTATAACGTCTTGAGAGGTCTAACTGTGCATATAGTTGTTTTGGCGTGTTCCTAAAGTGCTAGATTTGAATCCTATACAACTTGATCAAGTCCTCGGTGGTGTCTGGCCAGTAGCAATTGTTGGGAAGTGGACTCCAGCACCTCCCAGAGGGTGGGTCCTCTGTGTATCGTACCCGAGAGAGCTTATGGGAGTGCGGCCTACCTCAGTCGAAAAGGGACTACGCTACCATTGTTGACGAGATGTTAAATGAATTTATTAGTACTACTCATACCAACATGGTACATCATCTTTTCAGGTGACCCCTTAGTAGAAACTCCAAGGTTAAACGTGTTTGGCTTGGAGCAATACTATGATGAGTGACCTACTGGGAAGTGTCTTGGATCAGCCTGTCAGTGAGGACAAAGCAGACTGGGAAAGAAAGTATTGGTGTTTGGGGCCAGTACATCAATTTTGATGGGCGGTTCCGATCCAACTATTGGTATTAGAGCCGGGGCTTCGGATGTGAAGAATCGAATCCGGTGGAGCCATCCCTAGGCAGGGAGTGCCTAAGGGGAGAGGTTGTTGGGCACAACAACTCTAGGAGTTATGACGATTCACGGCCGTAATCTGAGGTGCGAGATTGACGGTCCTCTGGGTGTCATTGGTAGCCCCGTGGCCCGAGTTTGAAGGAGCTCCAACATATTCTCTCTAGGTCCGATGCATCCTCCAGAGTACCGGGATGGTGCTGAGGGGGGGATTGTTGGGAAATGAACTCCAGCACCTCTCGGAGGGTGGGTCCTCCGTGTATCGTACCCGAGAGAGCTTATGGAAATGCGGCCTACCTCAGTCGAAAAGGGCATGCGCTACCATTATTGACGAGATGTTAAATGAATTGATTAGTACTACTCATACCAACATGGTGCATCATCTTTTCAAGTGACCCTTAGTTGAAACTCGAAGGTTAAGCGTGTTTGGTTTGGAGCAATACTATAATGGGTGACCTACTGGGAAGTGTCCTGGATCAGCCTGTCAGTGAGGACAAAGCAGGCTGGGAAAGAAAGTGTTGGTGTTTAGGGCCAGTACGTGAATTCTGATGGGCGGTTCCGATCAAACAGCAGTGTTGGGCAAGATCAAGTTACAACTGCGAGCTGGAAACTCTAAGTGTTAGCGACTCCCTTCTTGCCAGCCAGAGGGATCAGTGCGCTGAAGTAGGTGGGGACGCCATGGGACGGGCGTCTTAGATGGTGTGCCCATGGTTGTTGTGTTCCCCGCGAATACCTATTTGGGTACATTGGAGTAAGCTTGATCCAGGAGCGATCTTGGGCAAGGGGGATAGGGAATGAGTAATCCTTACCTTCTAGGCTGAAAAGGTGTGATGGGCGAGGCTTGGGTGGCTACGTTACGATTAAAAAGGGGGCTGCTTGAGTGATGCGTTTGGGTGGTAGGAGTAAAATCTCATTCTTACGCTCTCCTTTAACCAATGACACGCTGAGGCAACGGACAACTTTGCACCAATGATCAAGACATAAGTCCAGACTCAAGAATTCTAACCCAAGTCAAGTTACTTTCTCATTTAACTATTTTAGTGTTTTCTTTTCAGTCATTTACTTTTACACCATTTACTTTCTGCTTGATTGCACTTCTTGCCCAAGGCAAGACCCGAATCAAATCCCCAAAATTTTGACATTGAGAGAGGAATCCACCAACTCCCTGTGTGATCGACCCTGTACTTTCCACTAGCGGAACCTAGTGAATAGTATCAGTTTTATAAATTTATCTTGATGGAGTGATAACGACTGAGCTCCGTTAGATTGGCGCCGTTGCCGGGGATGATAATGCTTTTCAAGTATTTAATCAACTCCCCAACGCCGTCAAATTGACAAAGCTCACACCCGTCAGATTGGTGCCATTGCCGGGAAGTTGCGATTCCAGTATTTTCTCTCTCACCTTGATCATAGTCTTTTCCTTATTTTGTATGTTTGATTCTGACCTTTTAGGTGACTAAGAGAGCTGCATAATGTAAGGTTGAGGCAAGCCGCTTGGGCAAGTCCATGGCCCAAATCATGGCGGAAGTCAATGGACATCGGTATCTTTTTTTTTTCGTTGTTTTATGGCGGTCTTAACCATTCTAGCACTTTGCCTTGAGCAAAGTGTGTGAGTGGGGAGGGTCGCCTTTGTTTTTGTTTGCTTTGATGTGCCTTTTGAGGGTGCTTGTTCTTCATCGAAGGGGTGTTTGGTTTACGTGTGCAGACTTGACCAAGGCGATTGACACCAGGAGCCTGAGAGAGATTATCTTGTAGCAGCTATAAAGACGGTTTGTCAGGTACACTTGCGTGAACCTCCGGGTGATATTCTTGTATTTCTTACTGGTGAAGAGGAAATTGAAGATGCATGTAAGAAAATTGCGAAGGAAATAGCCAATGACGGGGATCAAGTTGGACCAGTTAAAATAGTCCTTTTGTACTCGACACTTCCTCTTGCATTGCGGCAGAAGATTTAAAGTGCTCCACCACCGGTAAAATAGGGTGGTCCTGCTGGAAGAAAGATTGTTGTTTCCACCAATATTGCAGAAACATCTTTGACAATCAATGACATTATTTATGTCATAAACCCTGGATTTGTCAAACAAAAAGTTTATAATTCTCGAAGTCTGATTGAATCTCTCATCGTCTCTCCTATATCAAAGGCTAGTGCCCGTCAACATTTTTGGTGTGCTAGTAGAACACTTCCAGGAAATTGTTTTAGACTCTACACAAAAAGGAGCTTCCATAAAGACCTTGTGCCTCAGACATATCCGGAGATATTAAGGCCAAATCTTTCAAGTATTGTCCTAACTTTGAAAAGGTTGGGAATAAATGATCTGTTCTACTTTGATTTTATGGACTTCCCTGCCCCAGAGACACTTATGAGAGCATTGATGGTCTTGAATTATTTGGGAGCCCTTGATGATGATGGAAAACTGACGAAGTTCGGTGAGATCCTTAGTGAGTTTCCGTTGGATCCCTAGATGTCAAAAATGTTGGTTGTTAGTTCCGAATTCAATTGTTCCAATGAGATCCTCTCAATTTCCGTAATGCTTTCGGGTATGCTTATTTACTCTTTATTCTTATTTCTTTGTCAATGTTGTGTCCTGTCTACAATGATGTAGAATCTTGGTCTGACATGCTTCACTCTGTGTGAAGTTCATGTTTAGTTTGTCGCACACAGTCAATTTTGTGTCTTGTAACTTCTAAGTGCAGATATCTATTTCATACAAAACTATTGAAGCATTTGTGTATTTAATTGATATCTGGGTGTCTGTATAGGTAGTCATCAGTATCTCTTGTCTCATGCCTGTTGGGTTTTTTAGAAATATAAAGAGAAGATAAATGGAGGTTAGAAGGAATGTGTTTTATTGATAATTTGCTCTGCATCTTACAAGTCTTATGCCATGAATATTTATAGGCTAAACATGCTAAATAACATTAATGAAACAGAGCATGTTTAAAACTCTTCAGATGGATAACTTTATTGCTGCTAGCATCTAGAAAGTTTGCTTCATAATTACGAATTAACTCTTAAACACCCCTTCTTAATTTGTAATTTAAAATTTCTTTTGGAAGAGCGCTATAATCTCTGAACTTGTTGCCTTTGTCAGACTGTCTGTAAGTTTCTCTTTGGTATTGACAAAACTTCAGCTCAATTTCTTGTTTACTCACCAGCTCTATGATTTTATGGTGAGGAATCTCGATATGCTTCGATCTCGCATGAAATACATGATTTTTTATCATGGCAATGGCTGATATATTGTACCAGAAAATCGGTGTGCCGCTCTCTTGCTTTTGAAGAAGATCGGTCAAAATTTTCCTCAACCAAACTGCTTCATTTGCTGCAATATATTCAACCTCGACTGACGAGAGTGACACTGTTTGCTGCTTTTTTGAGGACCAAGAAATGATTTTTGATCCCAAAGAGAAAACATATCCAGATGTGCTTTTGCGATCGTTAATAGATCCTGCCCAATCACTATCGGTGTACCCAACAAGCTCATTTTCTTTCTCTTTGATATAATTGATCCCAACATTCCTCCTACCTTGTAGATAACGTAAAATCCTTTTTGTGGCAGCATAATGTAATTTGCTAGGATCATGCATAAATCTTGAAACCAAGCTTACCGGATAAACAATGTCAGGTCTTGTGTTCGTTAGATAGATCAAGGATTCGACCAAGCTTCTAAACATGCCTGTATCGGCTCTGTCCGCTCCATCATTCAGCCTCAATTTTTCATTAACAACAAGAGAGTAGAGATTTACTTGCAATTATTCATCTGAAACTTTTTCAACAACTCACCAAGATACTTTTCTTGAGAAATAAAAATTTCTCCTTTCAATTGTCCGACTTGGATTCCAAGAAAGAATTTCATTAAACCCAAGTCCGTCATCTCGAATTCCCTCATCATATCTTCTTTAAATTCTTGCATAGAAGTAGGATTAGACCCCATGTAAATCAAATCATCAACATATAAACAAACGATGAGAAAATCATTTACACCTTTCTTTATGTATAATGAGGTCTCATTTGATGGAACCCAAGCTTCGAAAGTATCCATCAATCTTGGTGTTCCAAGCATAAGGAGCTTGCTTTAACTCGTATAATGCTTTCTTGAGACGATACACCTTGTTTTCTTTTCTTTCAACAATATACCCATTGGGTTGTTGGATGTAAACCTCCTCTTGCAAATCACCATTAAGAAATGAAGAATTCACGTCTAGTTGATAGATGGGCAACTCAATTGTGCCGCAAGAGCTAGAATAATTCGAATTGTTTCCATTCGAACAACTGGTGAAAATGTCTCATTGAAATCAACTCCAGGTTGTTGCGAGTATCCCTTCGCAATCAATCGAGCTTTGTGTTTTTTGGATCGAACCATCCTCATTCAGTTTGGTCTTATAGACCCATTTCACCCCGATCAAATTCTTTCCTTTTGGAAGATCAACCAGCTCCCATGTGTTATTTTTCAGGATACTCATGATCTCCTCGTCAGTTGTTTTTCGCCAAATATCATCTTTTGCAGACTCTTCATAGACATGTGGTTCACTAGCATATAATGCAACAAAATCAAGATCACAAGAATCATATATATCAGCCAGACTTCGTACCTTTCGGACTGGAATTTCAGACTCGCAATGGATTTGATTACGCTATGGTGAATCAACACTTGGATTCACACTTGTGCTTGGTTGATCACTTGAATTCGATAATGGTGGAGGATGAGTGATAGGTGCACGTTGATCATCCCCCAACTCCAGGCTGTTTTTTCATCAAAAGTAACATCTCGAGAAATTGTGAGTTTGTTCGTCTTCAGATCTAGGAGATGATATCTTTTCGACTCGTCACTATACCCGACGAATATAAGTTTTTCTCCTTTCTCATCAAATTTTTCTCTTAGTTGCGACGGAATGTGAGAATAACTAATGCAACCAAAAATTGTGAAAAGATGTACCTGAGGTTTCCTTTGATACCAAGCCTCATATGGCCGCCTTCATTGGTGATCAATTCAAAATATAAAATGTTGTATTTACAGGCTCGGCCTAAAAGGATTTGGGTTGTCCTTTTCCAGCCATCATGCTCCGCGCCATCTCAACAATTGTGCTGTTTTTTTGTTCCACCACTCCATTTTGTTGCGGGGTGTAGCGAATAGTCAACTAACTGCCTATGAATCCCATTTTTTTTTTTACAGAAATTCATAAAGGAATTTCCCACAAATTCACCTCCACGATTTGTACAAATAGTCTTTATCTTTTGATCACCTTGATTTTCCACCATTGATTTAAATTCTAAGAATTTGGAATATGCTTCAGATTTTTGCTGCAAAATGTAGACCCACATCATCCGAGTATAATCATCAACAAACAACAAAAAATACCTATTGTTGTTGAGGGATGGTGTTTGTGTCGGTCCACAAATGTCAGCATGGACTATCTCGAGCGGAGTTTTGGCTTTGTAAGAAGTCTTCGGAAAAGGAAGACGATGCATTTTACCAATGATACATCCTTCACAAGTAGTATCTTGCTCATGCATATAAGGAAGCCCAAACACTATGTTCTTCTTTGTCAACAAATTCATGCATTTGTAGCTCAATTGGCCATAACGCAAATGCCAAAGTTTATGATCTTCACATGTGGTACTTTGTAGAGAAAGTTTCCCAGACAATGGCAAATTAAGAGGAAAAACTTTATTTGAACTCATCTTAATTTGAGCCATTGCAAGATTCTTCTCTTTATCAATGATAAAACATTGTTCATTGTCAAACTCCACTTTATAATTTTTCTGCAGCAGCTGGTCAATACTCAGCAAGTTTTGGGTTAAATTTGGCACATAAAATACATCTTTGATAATATGAGATGCACCTTTTCTTGCTTGAACTGCTACTGATCCTTTACCATCAATCTTGATAGATTTTCCATCACCAAGCTTAACTTCTGATGAATAGGTCTCGTCAAGACCCAAAAATATCTCCTTATTTCCGGACATGTGATTGCTACAACCACTGTCTACATACCAAACACTCTCATCAATTTGTTGAGAATTAAAGCTGGAGTAGAATACTTGATCAGGTTCACCTTTTTCAGCAAATTGTGCCTCCTTTTCTCCATCATTTTGATACCAACAATCTCTTTGGAATGAGTTGCATTTCTGCACATTTTGCACTTGAATCAACAATTATTTGTGTCATGGTTGTTTCTCTTGCAAATTCGGCAATACAAATCCATGTTTTGATTTGAAGAAGATGGATTTGTCGAACCTTTCATTCCTCGATCTTGATTTTGAAAACTTTGCGGTTTACCACGACCCCTTCCTCTCATTGATCGTTGGTTGGAGAAGTTTTTCCTTTCAGATTTCTCCTCACTTTTTTTTCTCGGCTGCGAGACATTAACTTTTCCTTGGAATGCTTGTTCCAGAATTTAATTTGAAAATTTGCTCATCCTCTTTTCGTGCACTCCGAGTGATCTCATAAGTTTTTCAAAAGTTAATTTTGACAAATCTTTTGATTCCTCGATGGCAGCAACTATATGCTCGAACCTCGCCGGAGGGCAACGCAATACCTTTTCGACAATCTTCCTTTCTTCTAGAGGATCACCATAGCCTCTAATTTGATTGATGACTATAGAGACTCTAGAAAAAGATTCTTGTACATTTTCATTATCTTTCATAATCAAATTATCAAAATCACGCCATAGATTTTTTAATTTGATTGACACAACTTTTTCGTAGCCTCCAAATTGATTCTTCAAAATCTGCCACGCATCTTTGGCTGTTTTAGCACTTGTTATACGCTAAAGAATGGATCTGCTTACCCCTTAGTGCGTAAAGGACAATGCCCTTGCATCTTTGCTCTTGTTCTCTTTATACTCATTTTTTTGTTGATTTGTCATCACAACTGCTTGCTCTGGAGCTTGCGACGTGAATCCCTCTTCAACGATTTCCCGAATATCATGGGATAGATAGAGTGTCTGCATCAGAACACTCCATTGCTCGTAGTCTTGTCCAACAAAAATTGGAACACCTTGTTGGGAATATGAGAAGGCTAATTCATTGTTGCTTACAGAAGCCATTGAAATAAAGGATTATTTGGGGCCAAGAGGTGGCTCTTGATACCACAAACATGTTGGGTTTTTTAGAAATATAAAGAGAAGATAAATGGAGGCTAGAAGGAATGTGTTTTATTGATAATTTGCTCTGCATCTTACAAGTCTTATGCCATGAATATTTATAGGCTAAACATGATAAATAACATTAGAGAAATAGAACATGTCTAAAACTCTTCAGATGGATAACTTTATTGCTGCTAGCATCTAGAAAGTTTGCTTCATAATTACGAATTAACTCTTGAACAATGCCTCTACTGGCATGTACCAAGGTTTTCTGCTGATGCAGATAGTCGCAGTTTCTCAGTATTCTCTCATCAAGCAAATGGTGTCATCTTGCCTTTATACATCTGCTGACCTACCTTGGGCCTCCTCTGTTATAACCAATCTTTTCTCTAGTACCCAATTGCTTTGTCCGGCCTAGGGAGGCTAAAAAAGCTGCCGATGAAGCAAAAGCTCGTTTTGGCCACATTGATGGTGATCACATCACGTTGTTGAATGTATATCATTCTTACAAACTAAATAGTAAGTGATGTCCTCAGTATTTCAGATTTTCTTGCTTTTTTTCATTATGCATGTTGGTGCTAATGTTTGTCCATAACGATAATGATTTCAAAGGAAGATCTTCAGTGGTGCTATGAGAACTTCGTAGATCACAGAGCTCTTAAATCAGCAGACAATGTTAGACAACAGCTAACTAGGATCATAACCAAATACGGTTTGAAGCTTCGTAGCCCCGATTTTAAGAGTGGTGACTACTATCTCAATATCCGAAAGGCATTGCTAGTTGGATACTTCATGCAGGTTGCCCATTTAGAGCAAACTGGTCACTATCTTACTGTGGAAGGCAACCGAGTATGTAGTTATTACGATCTTTATGTCTAGTTATATTCCAATCATCATTTCACTAGATCATCTTCTAATGAGTTGGTGTTCTTGGCAGGTTTTTCACTTGTACCCTTCAAATTGCCTGGGCCATAAAGCAAACTGGGTTATCTACAATGAGCATATCCTAACAAGCAGGAATTTCATAAGGAACGTGACAGATATGCGTGGTGAATAGTTAGTTTTCCAAGTCCCTCCTGCAATGATAATTGTTTATTGTATATTGTATGGGAAAGTATGTAAATCAAAATAAATCTAATCTTATCGCTTTGACTTCTTAGGATAATTTTTTTGCATATGTTTTCCATACTTTTAGTTAGTACCCGTGATTAAGTATAATGATACATGGATGTGAGCTCATCTTTTGATACTCACATGTTTTCGTTGTTTCATGAATTATGTTGCACGTTATAGTGTCCAGACTCCAAACTATATTTATTCTAATTTAAAACATATGCATGGGTTCGAAATTTATGCAGGTTGGTTGACATTGCATCACATTACTATGATCTGTCCAACTTTCCTAACTGTGAGGTCAAGCACCAACTGGAAGAATTGTTCAAGAAGAGAGAGAGTGCAAAGGACGAGAATCAAAATAAAAAGTGAAGAGAGTCCCACTAAGTCCCTCTGAGGGTTGAGCATTATAAATGTGAGCTACTTCATTTCGTCTGAATATATTTAAGATTATCGTTTTGTACAAATGCTAGAGTTATTTAACGCTTTGAAATTGGTGAAACTAGCAAGTTAAGTTAAGGTACCTCCAGTATCGTGATTTTCTTAAAAAAGATGTAAAATTTTGTCTACTATGCTAATACTGTGTAGAAAGCTATGTACATGCACTATTTTACCCGATGCATGCCCGCTGTTGTTTGTTGAATCATATTAAAATTAAAACCAATTCGATAAAGAATTTTACAAAATTAAACTGATCCAAATATAAGTTTAAAATTTCAGTTTCAGTTCGATTTTAGGCCATTTGAAAATTTAATATATATTTTTTAATAATAAATATTTTGTAATTTGCACTAAAATTTTGATACTCAAATTAATTTACTAAAACAATTACTCTTTTGATTTGTTTTAACTAAATACTTTAACCAAATATGTGAAAGTTTTCTTGGTTAATACAAGCAAACTTTAGAAGGATTGAGGAAATATATAACAATTTACATATTATAGCCAACATTAGATAAAGTAATATGTAAACAAATTTTTTTTATAAATACTACTCTCCGCTCCTCATTAAGAGGGTGTTTGGCTAAAATTATTTTAAAGAGCTTATAACCTATTGCAAGAGCTTATAAGTTGGGAAAATAAGTTGGGGTGGAGCTACTTATTCTTTGAAGAACTTATAAGCTCCGAGAGCTTATTTTTACAACTTATAACCTCTCAAAGAGTTTAATTTGTCAAACACTTTTAAGGAGCTTATAAGCTTTTAAACAACTTATAAGCTCTTTTAAAGAGCTTATAAGTTTAGCCAAATGTGGTTAGCATCTAAATGAGCATGGTTATTATAAAATATCTTTATGTGCTTTAAATTGGTGGACTACTTTATTTTAAAGATAAATTGTTTCTAATTTTGGTGAGTGATTTAGTGGGACAACCTCATAAAAAAAATATGATAAGACGAAGATAATAGTAATTAAAATTATATTTTTATACTTATTTATTATAATTTATAATATATAATAAAAGTTCGGTTGATTTGATTATAATAAAAAAAAATTACGTAAAGAATTGATATGAATCGTAAATTTAGTCCAAGCTATCCACCCCAACCCTTGAAACCCTCTAAGCCTCCCATTTAATTTTTTCTATTTTTCTAAATTTTTAGAATTTTATCTATATATTAAGCATATATAATAATATTTATATTCTTATTTACATGTAGGCATATGATATTTTTGTTATGTTTTTATTTTTATGTAGATCATAGATTGTATTATATACTATTTCATATTTAAGTATTATTTTAATAAATATAATTATATATTAATTTGATATGTATATTTTGATAATTAATTTAATAATAATTTATATAGATTATGCAAAAAATGTAAAATCTAATAAAAATTAATAAATTATACTCCCTCCGTCCCAACTAGCTTGGGGCACTTCTTTTCGGCACGAGAATTAAGGAGTTAAAGAGTGTATGTTGAGTGTATGTTTAAAGTATAAAGTGATGATATAAATATATATTATTTAAATTTGTGTATGTAATAAAGGTTTCCTAAAAAGGAAATGACTCAAGCTAGTTGGGACGGCCCAAAAAGGAATACGACTCAAGCTAGTTGGGACGGAGGGAGTATGAAAAAGTCTAAATTTCTATATCAGATTATATGTTTTTCAAATCTAATAAAAATAAATTATAAAAATTTCTAAAGCTCACATTATTTGAAAATATTTTTTTATAATATATGGAGTATAATTTATTACATATGATTATTATAACATACTTTTAATTATATTATTATTCGAACAATCCACATATATTTTTGAATATAGATAATGAAAATCGAATAAGTCGAATTTTTTTTATTAAATTAATAGTGAAATTTTTTTGCTATGATAATTTCAGTGTTACCATCGTTTGGACCACCATGTATCCCATCACCTATATCTCCAATCCATTTTGAGAATCTTTCTGTTTCAACAACCTCATCTGCGAGCCCAATATGATTCACTCTCATATTTTTTATTAATCACAACACTTTACAATATCTCCAGATATATGATGAGTTGATGGTGGATGATACGATGTCTTGTCTACTTCCTTTTGGAATAACAAGTAATATTTGCCGGAAATCACCACCGAAAATAATAGTTTTTCCTCCGAATGGTTTTGAAAGTGTATCAACCTACTCTAAGTCAATATGCGGAAGCTAAAGTAGAGAGACACGATATAATTTTTGCGTAGGTTGTGTTAACGAACAACCTACACGGCAGCCTTACGGCCAAAAAGAATAATCAAAATAAGTGTTGTGTTGCTACAATGTTTAGCACCACACAACATCAACACTTCTTACAAAAACACTAAACGTATGACCTTAAAAGACTAAGGATCATACACACTAAACTACGAACTTAATCTGCAAATGTGTCTATCTAACCTCTTATATCATCTCAAAATCCGCTCTCAACTTAATGAATGACTCTAGTATTTATAGATAGACTACATGGGCTTGGGTCCATGAATATAGCAACTGCTGGCCCATGTCTTCACAATTCTCGCAGTTCAGTTGTTGTCCTCCGCATATCAGCCTGGAATTGTGGAACAACTTCAGTTTGTTGTTGACTCCTGGATTTGTGGAAACAGAATTCCACTAGCATGAATATCTCAACTGCATGACAAGAGTTGGTTGTTGACTCCTGGATTTGTGGAACAGAATCCTACTAGCATAAATATCTCAACCGCCTAGTAAGACTTGTTCTTCCCTCTAGTCTTTGAGTATCCTTCAAGTCTTCACGTGTCTTTCAAGAGACGCCAAGTCAGCCTTCCACGTGGTTGTGGACCTGGATGCTGAGTCACTGCCAAATCAGCCTTCCACGTGGCTGTGTACCTGGATGCTGAGGTCAACAACAACATTCCTGTGAAGAAACACAAAAACACACATGTTAGGTCAACATCCCAAATAACATCAGACTTAAAATACCTAACAGGTTGGCTTTGATTGCATGTATTCACATAACTCATTATATCTCGAAAAGTTATATCTAGAGCTTCGAAACAATGTTTGTGCACCATGGGTGTTTCATCCCATATGATAAGCTTACATCTAACAATGAGTTCAGCTAGCTCACTTCCCTGCTTAATATTGCATGTCGAATCTTCATTCAGATTAATAAGAATTTTAAACCTTGAATGGGCAGTCCTACCACTAGGCAATAAAAGTGATGCAATTCCGCTTGACTCAACATTTAGAACAATTTTGGATTTTGATCTCAAAGCGGATGATAAAGTCTTCCAAATGAAAGTTTTCCCAATACCTCCATAACCATATACGAAAAAAACTCCACCATTTGAATTCACAGCAATCATAATTGTGGTATACACATTATGTTGCTCCTCAGTAAGCTTAAAAACCAATATTTTGTGCTCCTCCGTCAAAGATGTGCAATCATATCTCATCTCATCAGTGATCAATCTGTTTCCTTCTTGTTCGAAGAACTCTGGATTTGGGAAAGACATTCCTTGAGCATCTCTTAAATTCTTTTCCAAGCTCCTTAAAACCTTTTCAATTGCCACAAGAGTGTAGCTTTTGATTTGATCATCTGTCATACGTAGTTCTGAAAATAAAATCATTCAATTATTGGCATAAAGTTTAATGATATACATATTTTTATAAAAGTGGAATTACAAATTTAAATACAATACCCGGATGCTGTAGAACAATTCGCCTAGTGTATAGAATGTCATCTGATAAATATACCCAACATTTATTCCACACCTCCTCTGGACAACTTAACGATCCTGATATGAATAATGTAGTATATAATTTCTTTAATGATCGTGCAGACGCAAAATTACTTACTTCAATTATTCCATCTATATATTCCTTATCATCATCCAACAATCCAAGTGCATAGCAAGCATCTCTTAATGAATCGTATACGACACCATTAACTGTCCTTATATCTTCGAAAGAACATGGACCACGTACTACATTTAGCAAACATCTTAAATAGTACAATTCACCGCTTCCGGGAAGAATATAGAAAAATCATCCAATTGAGATCCTTCTTTATCTCGGTGTCCATTCTCTAGCCAATTGATTCCAAACAAATTCGGATGGAAAATCAAAATACGTGAGTTCTCTTGCTCGTGCAAATTTTGTATTTACTTCAAACCATGCTAAAAACATCGTATACGCTACAGACACTCTATTCACGACACTTTCAATTGGTTCGTAGTAAGAGAATATGACATTTTTCTCATTTGGAAGATGAAATTTCAATCTTTTTACTAGTGGATCAATGAACTTCATTTCGAATCTGAAAATCCTCCAAGCAGCCTCACATGGTGAAATATACCTACAATCGTAGTACATTTTGATTTCATCAGCGAATGAATCATTCTCCTTATCTCCATTACTATTATAAAATGCAGCTGTGACACGATCATTTCCCTTGTGGATATATTTTAATAAATATTTAATCGATCATGATTGGTTGCACCACTCCACATTAATGTGAGCTGCATATTTCATCAAAAGGTAGCGATTATGAGGAACAATATATATTGTCCAATTCAATATTTTTCTTCATAATAACTCTTCCATTATCCCTTCTTCTGTAAACTGGGTAGCCATCTTCATCTTTGAAGGTTGCTTCTATAAATTTTTTGAGAAAATGCTTTGTACAACGACCATTAACCATGCACGCGGAGGATTTTCGTGCAACACCACAAGGCCGTGGAACCATAAAATCTTCAACAGCTGAATAATAATGACGATCGACATTTTTATCAGGTATTTCAGCTGATATGATCTCGTCAATACTTTCTGCAACTTTTTTCTTGCAATTATGTTACATGAAAAGCAAAATGTGTGCATGTGGAAGTCCTCACTTTTGAAATTCAATAGTATATACCACTGCATTGATATCATAGCAATACAATTTAAAATACATTAAAGTACATAAACATATAATTGTATTTAAAAAAAATTCATAATAAATTAATGATAAATAACAATAACATATAATACCTGCTCTAGCAGTTCCAAAAAGGTCTCCCTGCGCAAATCTTTGATCAAATTGTCCAATTTGACCTTAAATATTCTGCAAACAATATAAGGACGATCTTCAGGTTTTAATCCTCGACTCTCTGTGTATCTTGTGATTTCAGGCCATTTCGGATTACATGTAAACGTGATGAATATATCAGGATATCCAGCCCATCCGCATACTGTCATTGCATCCTGATAATTTTGAATCATGAATCTAGCTCCTCCGGTGAAAGAAGTCAATATAATTCTTTTTCCTTGAGTTGATGAACTTGTCTCACCACGTATAAGAGCATCTTCTAAACCTTTATACACATCTGCCCTTAATTGTTTTTTATGATTACGAATATAGCTGAGCCGTGAAGATTCTATCATCGTATATGCATCAACTACAAATTGATGGAAAATGTGCTTACATGCCTGTATCGCCCTACTTTCAGATTCTCTTTCATGCAAACGATAGGCAAAATATTTCCTCAAGCTGACATTATTCCGTCTTCTAGAATATGATTCTTTTCTATCGGAGAAAGAAATATCTTCTCGATACCCATCTTCACCATAAGGAAACAATAAAGGATATTGCAATCCTAGATACGATGCATGTAATTCATTTATACGCTTCAACTGGCCTATTTGAGTTTCCACAATAATATCTCTATTTCCCAAAGAATCGTCAAAATCTCTAACTAATAAGGCTGCAACCTCAGAAACGGATAGAAGGTTATACCTACGCGCATCTTTGTTTCTACTCCCAATAAGTTTTAATCTTACATGAGATTGACCATCGTCAACAATCTTTTCTTTTGCCATTCTAAATGATTTCACCAAGACGTTATGCTCATCCAACATGATTTTCAAATCATAAACAATCTCAGCATGCAGATTATTTATATCTTTGTTGCTCCTATAAAAGTTTATTTAATATAAGTTAGATAATAGAATTAGAAGTAAATGATAAATATATCAAATTCCAAAGAAAATAATAAAATTAAAATATAAGAAAATGTATACCTCACAGACATAATTCTGTTTGCAACTTCATTATTTATATCGTATATGTATAGTTGATCAAATTTGGGATTTGAACCTTCAGTCGGAATTAAACTACCAATCAAATGATAGTTTGACCGAACATTCGAAAAGTAGGTGGTGAATTTCCAGTATTTAAACTCGAATCTATCTTCCCTCACATCAAAGTGAAAGAAAACATACTGTTATATGAATGTATGTTGTCAAGGAAATGTTTACTCTTGGCATCATTTCCATAAATGAAATCGGACAACATACGTGGAGGAGATTTCATCGGTGCTAACTGTATTTCACCATTTCTACAACACAATGCATATATTGGTATTCGGGTGTTCCTACTCTTCGTCAATCTTTCATCATACCAAAATAAACCCTCACAATATTGATATTTATAGATTGGATTACCCATATCCCAATATTTTGATCATCAAAATTAAGGAAAAACGTAATTATTAACACATATATCAGTGTAATATATTTTTATTTAATACGATGTATAATAAAAAGCATAGTGACTGTTCAACAAAAATATTAGTTTATTAAAAATGAATAACAAACTATACCTTTTGATCCAACATCATTGATATTACTGTTGTGTTCAAAATATGTTCATATAACAAAAGATCATTATACAATTCAAAATTTTAATTATAAATTCTTGTTACAAATATTTACTACATCTAGTCATCTTATCTTCACAAATTTGTACATCAATTAATTCATCACCATGTAAATGTGGAGATGTCGTATCATTAGTTTTGGTAGATGGGCGTTTTCTTTTTGCCAAGAATGTAGAATTAAGTTCACCTAGACAAATTAAAAATAATAATAATAATAAAAAGTTATAATACTATAATAATAACAGTATATAAGGTATTCTGAATATTAAAATGAAGAAATTATTAAGTGTAATATGTAAATTTGAATAAATGCATATTTTCATTAATTAAGTATTAATTCAATTATTGATTACCTTTTTTTTGCAATAACCTCAACATGCACGTCAATAAAATTGGTTTCTTCATCTAAATTTGAAATGTTAATTCTTTTAGGTGTGACGTCGTAATTTTTATCACCTAATATAGAAAGATTATATATAACTTACATTATCCACCTATGTAAATTCAAGTAACACATATCTATAATCGTTTATAAAATTCAATTATTCATTACCCTCTTTTGAAATATCCTGAACATGCACATCAATTAAATTGATGTCTTCACCTAAGTTTGAATTGCTGATCATTTCAGACGTGGTCTTGCACTTGTTTTTGTCTAATATAAAAATATTACATATAATTTTAAGTAGTATAACAATTTTGTGAGAATAATCAAAAGTAGGTTAAAAAGACTAATAATAAAAGTTTTAATTAATATCAACAAAACATATCGTTTGATCCATTCGCACCAATATCATTGATGTATTCAATATCTATACACACAATAAATGATCATGTTAAATAAACTCCCCTACTTAATACAATCAATTGATATTGCAAAATAATTACTGCATATAATCTTGTTATATTTGTAAATATTTACATCAATTAATTTATTATCATGATTACTAAAGCAAATGTTTTATTGTGTATAATATGTAATTTATAATAAATGAGTAATCTCATTGATTAAGTATTAGAAAATTAAACTAAATAAATTAACACATACAGTGTATAAGTTTAAAAATACCTACTTTTGTTAAGTATTGAGAAAAAAGTAAAAAAAAATAAAATACAATTAAAATTTCTAACAATATATGATCATTAAATTTAATTGCATAAAATTATTATTATAATTTTTTGGAAATACCACTTTTTATAATAAATAATTATAAAAAGAGATTAAAAACATACTCATAAAAATATAGTTTTAATATATTATGATGATTCAAAATATATATAAGCGCGCGCTCTCATATATATATATATATATACATGTATATATATATATATACATGTATATATATATATGATTTAAATCATATAAAAAGTGGTTTTAAAGTAGGAAATAGGAAAGAATCACAGCCATTAATCTGTTTGATCGGACGGTTGGAATAATTCATTAATTTAATTATATTTAATAGATGTTAAGCGGTATTTACTTAAAGATAAGGACAATTAAGTAATTTTATTTTATGAGAGAGAGTAAACGTGAGTTTAATTGTTGCAAATTGTGAGAAATTTAAGGGAGTATGAAAAAACTGACGTGAATTAAGTAGGGTGGTTATTTAATATGAATTAACGTCGATGGTGATCTGGTTTTTTTTTTTAGATTTGAAAAAAAACGAATTCCAGTTTTACCTTATTTTCGTTTTACAGTCGATGAATATGTCAGAAGAACAAGTTGAAGGTTTGTTTGCTTTGTTAATTACGAGTAGCAAGTTATGCGTTGTGAATTTTTATATCGATATTATGCATCATCAGTAGAAGGATATGCATTGTCGTTTTGTTGTATGCATAGTAAACGGTACAATTTTTTAATCGCTTTTTATATTTAATTCATAACAGTTAATTGACGTTTTAGTATGCATAGTAAACAGTACAATTTATTATTCGATTTTTGTGGTATTTATTTGTTCATAAATATCATAATGTTTTTTGATAGGTTATACGTTTTCATGATAAGGCCATAATATGTAATTAATTAACGTGAATTAATTATATCACGAATTATGTTTATATGATTAATGCATAGTATAATGTAACAAAATGCATAAATGTACTTTTCAATATACATTGTTGCAACAGTAACTTAATTGCTTAGAATATGCATGTATTTGAGTTACAAATATATATATGAAAATGCATTGGTTTGAAATAAAAAATGCATTGTTAACATATTTAATACATCATTTGTATTATCTATAAGGTTTGAATGTGTTATTATGTATGTTTTTCATTATTGTTTTTAAGGTACGGGAGATTGCTATAATTCAGATGAATGAGATATTTATATACCTAAGTGTGAGGATCACTTGAAACCTGAAGTAGGTCAAGTTTTTTCAAACTCAGAAGATGGTATTCAGTTTTATAAAAAGTATGCTGCAATTTGTGGGTTTGACATACGGCATGGTACCATGACAAGAGCTAAAGATGGTACAATTATTTACATATACGTGTTGTGCAATCGTGAAGGTTTAAAGAACGTTGACCGTTTAGACGAAAATGATAGGAAAAGACGTAGATTGTCTAGTCGTACAAATTGCAGGGCGAGAGTTATACTCGTTCTGAATGGTGCAGATGGTTATCGTGTTAAAGCTTTTGTGCAGGCACATAATCATGATCTGATGTCTACTGAATACAAAAGGTTTATGAAGATGCACAGAAAGTTTGATGTTGGCCATCATAATTTTATATTAAATTGTGCAATGGTGAATATAGGACATATGCGTTCTTTCCGTCTTTTTAGAGAGTTGGTTGGTAATTATGACGATGTTGGGTGCAACTTGTCGGATTTTAAATATTTCAAGTGTGATCTTCGTGCTTTTGTTATTGGTGTCGATGCTCAGATCATTTTGGATAAAATTCACAAGCAAAAGGAGGTGTGCCCCGGTTTGACATTCGAATATTCTGTGGATGGAAATGAGAAGTTTACAGGTTTGTTTTGGGCAGACGAGCATGCTAAAAGCAATTTCAATGCGTTTGGTGATGTTGTATCTTTCGATGCAACATATTGTACTAATAAGTATGTTTACAACAATTTTATATTTTTTCTGATTTAATATAATGCATTGTACATATTACAACAGTGCATCATATAAGTCATTAATATGCATCGTTTTATATCTTACAGATACAACATGATTTTTGCTCCATTCACTGAAAAAGACAACCATGGGAAGTGTGTAATATTCACAGCAGCGCTACTTACTTCAAAGGATATAGAATCGTATTCATGGGTATTTAACAGGTTCCAAGAATGTATGGGTGCAAACCCAAGTATATTAATTACCGACCAAGATCCAGCAATCAAGATTGTTGTGGAGCGTGTTCTCCCACGCACCATACACCATTTTTGCATGTGGCATATAATGTGCAAGGTTTCAGATAAAATTCCGAAGAGCTTGATAGAGAATGTTGATTTCACTAAGAAGTTTAACGAAATTGTATGGTCTGAACACATCGAGCCGTCAGAGTTTGAACACCGGTGGCATTCAGTATTAGAGGAGTTTGAATTATTGGATGACCAGTGGTTCAAACACATGTTCTATCTACGTAGTCATTGGATACCGACTTATTTCCGCGATGTATCAATGAGTGGTTTGTTCCGTACAACTTCAATGTCTGAAAGTGAGAACAATTTTTTTCGCAAGTACTTGAATAAATGTTCAAACCTTGTTGAATTCTTTATGCATTTTAGTATTTCAATTGATGCACAACGTAATGCGCATGATCGGTTGAGTAGTCTGGATAAATCATCGTTTTCGGGGTGCAAGACAAAATGAATCTATTTATACATATAAGATCTTTTACGACCTGCAGAGGCAAATTCATTATGCCATGAATTCCTGTTCGATTCGCAGCATCATTGAAACAGCAGGAGGTAATGTTCAAGAGGTAGATGATCATAAATATGGTTTATTTCATGTTGTTCATGAGTTTGAAAGCCTGGATACAAGTTGCTCATGTAAACGTTTTGTTCGTCGAGGTCTTATGTGTCGTCATGTGTTGGTTGTATTGAAGAACATGAAGATTAATAAGATTCCTGATCATTATATTGTGTAGAGATGGACAAAATTCACATGCATCCAACAGAAGCAAAGCATGTCATGTGGAATATGTATGGATAGGGGAAACATGTCTATTCTGAAAGATATTTTCTCTGATTTCTATTCGATGATTGGTAATGTTCAAGGTTTGGATGATTTGATGGTTGAAGTTGCCTAGGATTTACACATGCTCATAGAAAAGTATGAAAGTAGGATTCCAAAAACTACAATGTACGCTGGAAAACAAAACATTTTTGAGAGGTATTACGAAGTTAATGTTCCCCATATGGTTGATGTACATCCACTAGACCCCGTCAAGACCAAAGGAAGTGGGAGTAGGCTTAAATCAAGAAAGGAGAAAGCAATACTTAAAGCAAGCAAGCCGAAAAGGAGATGTGGTAATTGTAAGCAGATGGCGCACCATGATTCGAGAAATTGTGATAAGATACGCGAATCGGGAGCAAAAGATGTTTGACACACTTTATCTTAGTTTTACTGACGTTGGATGTTTATTTTAATAAGTAATTTTTACTTTTATGATGTATATCAGTTTATGGCTTGTTATATGTATTTAGATTTTTTTTACATTGATATGTTTTTTATGCACCAGCTAAGTATACACAGTACATATTAATGAACATTTAATTGCTTTAAAGTTCTCATTCTGACAAACCATAATACATAATATATATATGCATCAAATTCATCAATAATATGCATTACACATTGTATACATATGCATTACACATTGTATACATATGCATTGTATACTCAAGTAACATGTAATTTGAAGTATATAATGTTATAATGCATACAAATGTAGTAATGAATGCATTTTTTAACAAAATAACAGTGCATTTAACATACAAAATCATATGTGATTTGTGAATATCACGAATTTAACAAAATTCATTGATTAAATAAAATTGATAAATGATATATACGCAAAATTAGATATGTCTAGTCTTATGATCCAAAGTCTAGCCTATGAGTGATAAAAATTGGTTTGAATAGTTATTAATCCAAAGTCTAGCCTATGAGTGATTAAAAAGACAAATTTGCATATGTTATTGAGTTTGATCGGATTGAAATTGCACCTTTGAGGAAACACGTAGTGGTGATTGATGTATAGTCTTATGATCCTTTTTGAGTACTCATGATGAATATGATTGTTGTTGCGTGATTAAACTTGTTTCTTGTTTTGAAATCTCTATATCATGTTAGGCTTTGACTTGCTTGAGGACAAGCAAGGTATTGTGTGTGGGGAGGTTGTTTTATCTATTTTTAGTCTAGTTTCTCTCGTAATTTAGTATATAATATCGCTTATTATTGTCGATCGAGTTGATACTTTGGTTTTCTTTATGTTACATTGTAGGTAAAGATCGCCATAAAAGAGTTAACGAGGTTCGAGAAAGAAACGAAACCAAAAGACGAAGAAAAGAAGAAAAATCGCACTTGGACCGAGCGTTGGGGTAGAGAGCTCTAGCTCAGAACGGACAGAGATCAGGTCGCTACCCCCTAGCGGTCGCTACCCCTTTGCAGCCAAGTCATAGACAGAGAGGGGGCCTAGCGAGCGCTAGCCCCCAGCGCTCGCTAGCCCCCTGTTTTGGCCATTCTTGCAGCGAGCCAAGGTAGCGCTCGCTATCCCCCAGCGGGCGCTACCCAGGGGGGATTTTCTACCCTATTTAAACCTTCACGCGCGATTTCAGAAGTATACTCTCCTTCGCGATTCCTTTTTCTAGGGTTAAGACCACGAGAGAAAACACCATAGTTAGATTTTTCATTTCGTTATTTGTCTTTTCAATTTCGTTGTGGATTCGTTCGTGATTCAAACCCAGTATTCTTTAATGCATTATTTCCTTTTCAATTCGTGAGTTCTTTTACTGCCTTCTTTATTGCTTTATGATCTCTTTTCTTCTTGTTCTTTTCTTGATTAATTCACAATTCGTTAATCCAAACATTTTGATCATGCTAGTTAATCAATTCAAGGCATGTTTAAATTCAGTTTCTTTAATTCTTTGTTCTTAGATTTATGATTTAATTGCTTTATTAATTTTCACCTAGGTAATTCTTATTTTAAATTCTTTAATTTAATTCGCCTAGATAGATTAATTAGATTAGTTAAAAATCAAAACCCCTTCTTTTTTTTAATTGCTTTATGTCCTGCAACATAGATAAAGTCCTGCTTAGCTTTCCTTGAGAATACGACTTAGGGTCAACTTATTAATCTATAACGAACTCGTTCTCTTGCGAGCAATTTAATAAAATAAGTTGGAAGTATATCGGCTGGAAATATTCCTCGTACCCGTTACTGAGTCCCTTTATGGGATAGTGGGTCTGGTCTAAACAACGTCACGTACTGAAGGTTTAATTATCACGTAACAAATTTTGGCGCCGTTGCCGGGGAAGGCTTTTGGCATTTATTTGCGTTGCTTTTTATTTTATTTTTAATTTTGTTCTTGCGGTTTAGGACTCTTATTCATTCTCTTTCTTTTTTCACATTAGGTGGTCTTCTTTCACCTTTATCACGTGCATGCTCCAAGGATTATCGTGAAATGACGTCATGACGTGCCTTGGTTCTCTCTGTGTAAAAAAATGAAACAAAAATAATAAGTCAAAAAATATACAATAGACAATGCATATGAATAAACATAATTATGCATCATACAACCTTAATAAATGCAGTTCCATTAATATGAAACCAATTTAGGCAACAATATTAAAATGGTGCACAACCGGATATTATTCAATGCATTACAGAATGAAAAAGAATGATGTACATGTTTTCAATTTCATGAACTATATACAACGCAGATGAAACAAATTGTAAATATACAGAGGCATGTAAATCATAATATGTATTTTCTCATAAATATGCATTAGTTTATTCATTATAATGCATTACAAAAAATAAAACAAATGCATTATATAAATTATTATCAATAACCTCCATGATAGATACTGATTTTATGCATAACATATTAATATTCAATGCATTTTCTTAAAACAATATAATGCAGATAACATACAAAATAATATGCATCATTAACAATCACAAAGTTTAAAAAATATATGAATATCACAGTTTATTAATAATGAAGATCATTTATTTTTTAGATACAACGCATAACATATTAGTATTCAATTCATTAATAAATAACAAATGAAGCATATAAAGTAGTTGGAAAATAACTATCCACAGTTGAAGCCTAAATAGAAAAAGATAAATATCACAACATGTGAACAAACTAATGGATATTGTTGTACACTAACAACATCAATTAGCAATTCATAACATATAAAGTAATTGTGGTATAACAAGAATCAATGCATCGACTTATGTTGTATAATGCATTGTGTTAAACTAACATATCAAAATCTAAATCAACAAAGCAATCTGGTTTTGTCAAAAAAAAATTAACATATTAACAATACAAATCATTAAATAAGTTCACAAACAAATACGAATCTGTACAAACCCTAGTTTGTTTACCACAATTACGAGCTTCCATCAGAATATGACCATTAATAAATGCATTGTGATATTTTTGATAAT
>JAPKLX010000052.1:1809198-1819856 GCA_026898415.1 Leonotis leonurus
AAAATAAAATTTGTTAATTCTTTCGAATTAAATTACGGGGCATTACAATTAATATATTAAACTTACAAATACATTAATAATTAAATCAAATAAAATTTAATTAGATGATAATCTAATTAAACCCTAATATTATATATGTATTTATTAGTGTTCATTTTATATTGTTATAATTATATAGATTAATCATTTTATTTCATTTTATCAATGTATTTGTGTTTAATTTGTTATTTAATTAACGTATTCATGAGATAATAACACATAAAAATCTTTTTTTATTATTACATTTTTATTAATATATCATTATATGTGTATTATATATAATTAATATTAAATTAAAATAAATTTTTACGTAGTCATTCTACTATTACATTACAAAATTAATTATATGATATAAATTAAATGATGATACGCATAAGTATGTAATTAAAATAAATAAAATATTCAAAAAATTTAAATATATTAGTATTAATTTTTTGGACGGTTTCAAACCGTAACCGGCAGTTTGGAACCGGAACTGTCCTACACGGTTCGGTTTCGAACCGTGAACCACCGCAACGACGGTTCGGTTCCAATTCTAAATTCTTGGAACCGTGAACCGACGGTTCGGTTACCGAACCGTGAACACCTCTACCTGTAAAGTTCTGTATCCGGACATGAAACATTTACCTTGCAGGTTTGCTCAACATATGTCAAGTATCATATGCCTCTAGATCCTTACAAAAGCAATTACTGGTAACTTTCAAATATAGTTGATTAGCTATTAGGGAACTATCAAATCGGGGGATTGGTAAAAAGTTTGTGGGTATGATTAAGTATTCTCAATTTATACCTCATAAAATATTATATTCAGTGGGTGATAGTGCTGGTTAATAAAGATCCATTTTCTCCATATTTAGAAATAATTAATAATTAATAAATTAAATTAAATGTTGAGTTATGACCATTAATAGTGAATTTAAAATAATTAATAATTTTGGATTAAATGTTGAATTGTGGGCATTAATAGTGATTTTGAATTAATTAATAATTTAATAAATTTAGATTTAATGTGTTAGAAAAGTAGGAAATCCTACTCACATGACTTGATTAAATTTTTCATATTAATTACGTGTCATATATATGTTGTCGTCGGTTATGGGTGGTCATTAATAAATTTATAGAGTTTTTGGATTGTAGTAAACAATAGTAAACCACCAAAATTAGCGCTTAGACTTGTATATTTTAATTTGCATAATTAATTAATATTCTCTTTTATCTTTATAAAGTCATATATTAATCTTTTAAATTTATTTAGTGGCATTTTATTTATATAATTTATGTTTTGGAATCAAAATTAGTAGCATTATTTATTTATTAATTAATTTATCTCACTGAATGAGTGTCCACAAAATACTAAAACATGTCCGCCTGTATACTTTTCAACATTTGTTAGCAAAATTATTAAAACATGTTTAGTTGCAATTCTACCACTTTCTGATTTGTGTTTAGTTCAGATTGTCACAAAAATTTGTGTAGTTTACTTTCATAGAAATTCTCATATTTTCCCCATATGTTTCAATTTTCATGCACCAGTATTTCATCTTACATTTCTCTCTTAACTTTATCTAACATATATTGGCCAAATATAAATTTCTACACATAAATTGGTTTTCTTTTTGATTCTGGGCTAAACTTCCAAGTCACATAACTTTATCTCACATATTTTTCACTACTTTTAAATTGTCTATTGGTGTTTAAAATTATATACTCCCTCCGTCCCATTCAAGATGGCTCATTTTGCCATTTCCGTCCGTCCCAATAAGATAGCTCATATAGCAATTTTTTTAGGAGATATATTTATTGAGTAAGTAAAAAGAATGAGACTTTATTGGTCTGCGTGCCCAAAAGAAATGGGTCATCTTAAGTGGGACGGAGGAAGTAATTTTTTTTAAACATATTCTTATGAGCACATTTATTTATTTAATTTATTCATGGAGCACATCTATTTATTTCTAGTTTTCTAATTTGTGGGAGCAACATTTTTCTTCAACCAAGTTTATGTTTTTTTTTCAAGCAAGTTTCTGTTTTTAATTTATATCTCCCATTATTGTTGATTTACGATTTAATGATTTTGCACATTGTCTTTTTATAGACGTGGGGAAATAAACTGCATAGTAATATTATAACTCCTTAAATATAAGTTATAAAAAATACTCAATTTTGATTTTTTTATATTGTAAAAATATTAACTAACAAAATGAAAGTTGACATTACAATAAATGAAGCCTCGTTAAAACCTCTCTAGGTAATACCTTTGAGTAGGAAAAAGAATACTCATTAGGGAATTTAAAACTACTCCTAAATGTGTAAACAACTATCCAACTCTTAAACGCTCTCATCGTCCTTCAACTTAAGAACACATTTGAATTTTTTGTGATTTTTTGATTTGAATCCATCTTCTCCATATTCAGCATTGCTAGACCCTTCACTATTCACTTGGGATTCTGCTGCCCTTTTTCCTTTGTCATCGATTGTCATCTTCCCTTTGTCATTGATCTTCTCTTTATTCACCTTGCTCTACAGTTAAAAAAATAGATTAAGAATTTAAATACAACAATACATCTTTCAAATTATTGTATATTAAATAAATACTATACCTCATATGTTTTTTCATCAAAGTCTAGCATAATGTATTCAAAATACTTAGTTATCTCAGTTGGATCACTAATGACCTTACTTATGGCATACGAAATGTTCATATCATTCTTTCTCTCATTTTTAAGACACACCTTGAAGAGTGTCTTTTTGCCAATAAGATTTTCTATATCCATCAAAACTTCATTGGAGTCTCCACACTTTAATTCAAACATAAGTGTTAATTTCTAAATAATAATATTAATGGAATCACTAAAAATGAATATAAACTGTTTTCAAATATAATTTCAAAAACACATTACTACCAAATTCATTTATTCGACTTTTCTCCCTAAAAGCTGTTGAAATTCTCTTTCCCAAACATTGAATTTCGTCTAAAATGTTTAATACATTTCCACAAGATCTTATTTTAGAAATACTTTTTAGTGGTATTTCAAATTCTGAATCTTTATAAACCTCTGGTATTATTGGTGCTGATTTTTTTTTCCACTTTTCAACTACTAATCATGTTTGAATACCTGTTTTTTTTTTTCTAAAAAAAATGAGCATAAAAGTAGTTTAACAATATGATAAATTGACAACAATTTAAATTTATGCTATAAATCTTACTTTCATTTGAAGTCTTTTACTTGTGAGTGGTTGCTATCAATGAGAATTTTTGTTGCATTGTATGAGCTTGATACTTTGATCACTCATATATTGTTGTTAAATAGTTACCTATTATATTCCATATAATTTGAAAATTAATTTATGTTGAAATAAAAATTTATAAAAATTACCTTTGTATATAGTGGGTCTGCAAAATTGAAATATTGCAATAATTGAAGTTGCAGCTTCATTTGGCATATTATTCATCATCTCGTTAACAAATTCATCCCATAATGGGCAATTCATAGTAGTACCTCTGAACAAATAATTTTGATTATTAAATTTGAATAACAATTAATATGATAAAAAATGAATTTATTAAAATAAAAATGTTCTTACTCTTCATCCTCTAGAACTATATCCATGAGTTTTGTATGTTTTCCATTCACCTCCTTTATTTGCAGTTTATATTTTGAAACAATCTTGCCAATCACATATGTGGACATGAAAGTAATCATAGTTGTTCTAGTTATAGGGTTGAGATAAATTAAAGTTAGAACATAATTCGAAATGTAAAAAATTAATTTACCAAATAAAGTACATGATTCGACGTTTTGAATCGTTGAAATTTCAAAAAATGACTTGAAAACAAACATTGAAGTATGGAAATCTCCATCTTCTAGTTCGCAGATTCTTGTATGCATAAATAATATGAGCTTTAGTCTACAGTCCGTAGTACTATATCTCATTGTATTCCTTCCCACAACATAATTCATTATTGCATAAACTTTTCTTATTTTGAGAATAGACTTAAATTTTTCAATATCTCTACGTTGTATTGATGCATGAACTCTATCTCCAAATAAAAAAAAATAGATCATTAGCAAAAAAAAAACTTATATAATATATTCAAATTAATTATAAATGATCGAAACCTGAAATTTACAAACCTTTTTATCGTGTAGAACACATTTCATGCTTGATATTTCATTCATATTTGTAAACTGATACTGATAATAGGTGTGAACAACTCGGAGTTGTATACCAAACTTGCTCTTTCCAAGATCATCAACAAAAGTAAATGCAGGTGTCATACGAAGATCTATGATTAAGTTATTTGGGGACTAATAAATTTTGAAGGGGAGAAATTATTTGTGGAATGATTTATTGACCTCTATTTATAATGGTTGGGGGGGGGGGGGGGGCGGCTTGTCATTTGTTTTAGTGGCGTGCATAATAATTGGTGAGTATTGGCGTATTGACATAATTTGTGGTATGTTGAATAGTGGTCATATTGATTGTTTAATTTGTCAATAATTATTGGAGAGTAATGGTATGAATATGTATTGAGGGTATTAATAGAATTAATAATAATTTAATATGTTTAATTGTTTGTAACGTTAGATTGAATGCTAAATTGTGGAATTTAATTGTGATTTTTTACATATTTAATAATTTGTTAAATTTTTAAAACTTAAAAGCATTATCCAAATTTGAAACTTTAATAAAATACTTATTCTTCATGAAAAAAATTAATCTGTCTGCATCGACCGGTGCAAAACAAAGATTGTTATCATTTCAAAATATTTATCATGGCTGGACACAATTCTTTATACATACTCATGATTTGTTAATAGCCCATAAATTAGCCTATAAATAAATGAGTAATACAAAAACGTGTGATTTAAAATTTGTCAATAGCCCATAAATTACCCCATAAATGAGTAATACAAAAGCGTGTGATTTGTTTAATCATTTTGAAGTTAAGTAATGATGTTTGCCTTTAAAATTGATTTTAACTACAAAATTGCCACTCCAATTGATTTGCAATTGATTTCAAAATCAATGCTTGCTATTTTATATATATATAGATGTTAATATTAATTGATATATAACAATTACGTACAACTGGGTCAAGTAATTTTAAAAAGATTAACGATGTAACAAAATATTAAATATTCAGATTATCAATATATACATATACAATATATTGTAGAAAATTATATTTTAATGTTATGTGGAATTATCTCTAATTTTTTTTAATAATATTTTAAATTTATTATATTTTTGTCTTATTAATCAATAACTTAATCTAATTAGTTCACAATAAACACAGTCAGAAATTAATAAATAATCATAAAAATAATATTCTTAACACATATTTGATTTGTATTATTGAAGGTACTCAGTTCGAAACGAATACTTTATTCCAATTTTCACTTATACATATAATCAATTATTCATTAATATTGATTTAAAATACTACATCTCAATTTGATTCGTATTATTGAAGGTATTCAGTTCGAAACGAATATTTTATTCAAATTTTCACTTATCTATATAATCAATTATTCATTAATATTGGATCGGATTGAACATAATAAAATTTTATTTGTATTTAAATATTAATCAAATAATAATAAAATTAAAGTAAATTGTAAAAATATCGGATGCAAATACGACTATTGGATGCACATGCCGAATGAAATTTAAATTAATTGATACATTTGCAATCATATTTATGAGTTGTATTTATTTCTATTGAGATATAATTATGACAAAACAACCGTGGAAGAAAACACAAAAAAATAAATAATATTCTTTAATAATGTGTCTCACATGTTAGAATGCACAATATATATTTTATAAATTCATATTTAAATTTGAATATTAGGTAAATATAATATATTCTTTTTTTTACATGTTATACTCATCTTTAACAGATACTTATATATAAATTTTAAAATTATGATAGATAATGAAAGTGTTAATGAAATATTGATATTTTAGTATGTAATATGTAAGAAATGCTCAAATGTTAAAATACATGTTAAAAATACTCAAATTATGTATAGATATCTGATATTACCCTTTCAATATCACTTTTTTTTTTTTACCATTTTTTATGTTTTATGTTTGGTGGCGCAGAGGTGCAACCTTGGCCCTTGGCGCAAGGTGGTCTGGTGCAAAGCACTTGACGCAAGGCTGGACATGCCCATGGTTCATGAACCGACGATTTTAAGCTTCGAACCATTGGTTTACGGTTCGGCTAAGATTGAACCGTAATCGGTCCAGAGACCAAGCTCAGCGGTTTCGTGTCGGGCTAAAATACCGGTAGTCTAAGCATATTAAAACCGATGATTTGTCTATTTTTACTCTTTTTATGTTTTTGTGTTTGTAGTTATAACTTTTTGATCCATATTAAATTAAAAATAAAAATTTTACTTATTCAATACATAGACTTGAGTTAACAAATAAAATTCATGAATTAGTGATTTTACTTATGGATAATATTACACATAGTTGTTTTATATGAGCACTCCTTTGATGAAAATTTGTTAAAAATTCAAAGTTTACTCGATCACAGACATTTCTGGAACACCTCTAACAGAGGGACAAATAGTCAATTTTGGAAGAACTTATTGTCAACCTCTTTCATACATGAATCTATCTGATTCAAATGAGAAGAACTTGCATCAATATCTCAATTCAAACATGGGTTTGATTCACACTCCATGTTCTAAGTTACCACCCAAAAAAAGAAAAAAAATGGTGTCTTCCACAATGAAATCTGATAAGTGAGATTTTGAGTAATTGTTTCCATAATCTTATATGTCCGAAGAAATGATTCATCGAAATAATGAGTTGTAATACCCCGCTCTTTCCGTTAGAACTTTTCTCGTAATAAAAAAAAAATTCGGGTTAATTAAATTCCAACTATTAACGAATATCAATTTGCAAATTGATATATATATATATATATATATGTTAACTCCTATATTGGTTAAATTGAACTTGCTTCGATTCAAGTCTCATTATAAATAAGAGCTTAATATGAGACTAGGATAATTATTACTTAGTGTTGAGAATCTTCATCACTAACTATCCTAATTGGTTTGATTCTATTATTATTATTATTGTTATTATTGTTCTTGTTATCATTATTATTAGGTTCTTGTTATCATTATTATTAGGGATCATTAAAGATATACTATTTTATTATTAGTAACAATATATGAGAGCATCATTATACATTAAATTGCAAATAGGGATGCAATGGTACATAACAATAAATAAATAAATAAAAGGAATTAAATTCTTCTTAATTTGAGGTGACATTTCGGCTGAAGTATAGTGGAAAGGATGGCAGATAATAGACGTGATATTGTAGTAAATCTACAGCAATAGAATTCAGAATAAGTACAACTTTATGGATAAGATCTTGTTTCATTACAAATCTGATGATGGAGGTAATTTTTACAATAGGAAAGAAAGTCAATAACGTGTAAATTACAGAAGGAAAATAAGGCTACTGCACAGCCTACTCCCTTTCTAACTGTAGCCGTACTGCACAGCCTACTCCCTTTCTAACCGTAGCTGTGCTGCACAGCCTACTCCCTTTCTAACCGTAGCCGCATCAGTGGTGCATCAAGCTTCAATCAATCAACCAAAACTCAAAGGGAGAAAAATAAAAATACCCCTTTTGAAATAATAGATGTAAAAAATACCCAAAACCTAAAGATGCATGTCAAAAATGTCCATTTTCTTTTAAAATTCCAAATAATCTATCATATTCAACCTTTATTTCTGTAAAAGTAACAGAATCTCTGCAAAAGTAAAATTTATTTCTTTTATGTTAATATTTTATTTAAAAAAAGAGAATATTTGAAGTTTTGTAGGCGTGGACCGCCCTTTTTTCTCCACTCTTCCCCTCCCTTCCTCTCCCTCTCCCTGTACCGGCGGCATTTCTTCCTCCACATTGTTTCCTCACTCTCTTTCCCTCACTGTCTATCTCTCTATCTCTCTCTCCCCCTGGACCGATTGCGCTGGAATTCAAGTATTGTTGGACTGGTGGAAGGTGTGGCTGGAATTGGAGGTGATATCTTGGACCGGTGGAGGCTGAAGATCGTCGGAGAGCAATGGGGGACAGCGAGGAAGATATTCCACGCCAAATTCAGGTATAAAATCACTCCCTGAGCATGTTGGTATGCGGACCGGTGGTAATATATGAATGGACCGGCCGGCACTATGCCCACCGGTCCATCTTGTTTATGGATACATGTATTTTTCTTATATTTTTGGTGATATAAAAATAATTTTTACGTGCATGTATATTGAATTTTGGTAATTTCAGTTTATATTATGATGTATTCAATTGCATTGTTCGAATTATGAATGTTTAGGACTAGAATATATGATATTTGGATTTAGAAAAATATGTAGATCACACGTACACATGGACCGGTGGAGAAAGTGTGATGGACCGCTGGTGCTTGAACAACAAACCCAGCGGTCCATCAAGGTTTTACCACCGGTCCATCTTGTTTATGGATACATGTATTTTTCTGATATTTTTGGTGATATAAAAATAATTTTTACGTGCATGTATATTGAATTTTGGTAATTTCAGTTTATATTATGATGTATTGAATTGTATTGTTCGAATTATGAATGTTTAGGACTAGAATATATGATATTTGGATTTAGAAAAATATGTAGATCACACGCACACATGGATCGGTGGAGAAAGTGTGATGGACCGCTAGTGCTTGAACAACAAACTCAGCGGTCCATCAAGGTTTTACCAACGGTCCATCATCTATTTATATGATATAATTATTTTTGTTGCATTTATGTGAAAATTATGTTCAATATGCATGAGATTTGGTGATTTACGTAATTAATTGTGAGAATTATGATTGTTTTAATTAAACTAGTACCATGAAAACTAAAATTCACAAACAATGTAATTTATTTTATGGAGATAATAAATTTAATGCATATTTACGTTAAATATAAAAATAATATCAATATAAAATTGATATTTGTAGATAATTATCATTCTTCTCTTTCAAAAATATTTGATGTTGGTAAATAATTATACACGTGACTATTGATATAGTATAAAAAAAACTTCAAACTATACCATATTAAATAAATATTATATGTGTCCAATTAAATTACTCCCAATCTATTTATAGTAGATTTTGTTATCGCATTAAAATGAAAACTCAAATTTGAACCACTAGATCAGACAACATTAATCTTTTATTAAAAGCATCAATCAAAATATCGAAAAAATTTAAAATATTAGTTAGGATGAGTAGTGATCAGGTGATCAAAAATATAAACTAGTTAATTTCAAAAGACTACTTCATTTTAAATAATTTCTTCACAAAGTTAGATTAAATAAAAGATTCTTTTAAGAAAATAAAAGATTACATAGTTGTATTGTATGTATAATATATTTGTATAATTATTTGTGTCTGTATACGTTTGAGCATTACAAAGTTAGATTAAATTCATAATATATTTGAATTATCATATTTTGGTACAAGCACTGGAAAATATAAAAAGACACGATATCTATTAATTATAAAACTAATGTTACACTTACCCCCACATATAGCATAATTATCATGCTTAATTATAAATAATTGGAAAATAAAGGAGTCACAGACGTTTGCTACACCACTTCTGAGTTTTACTGAATGCATTTCGTTACACATTATTATACAATAAATGAAAACTCAAATTTGAACCACTAGATCAGACAACATTAATCTTTTATTAAAAGCATCAATCAAAACTAACTAAAAAATGTAACTTAATAACTGTTGAATAACGGTTAATGTATTTTGTTTTTGGATATAGATAGATTATTAGAATTTTGATTTATATGATTTAATTTTAATTTAATTTGATGTTATACAAACTGATTGAAATTATTTGTATTCACTGAATGTTGAAGGAGTCGGCCCAACCTTGGTATCGAAGACCTAACTCTATTGATCGGAAATGTAAACCCAACACTTACTATAAGATAGGTATCGTAGATGAAATTAGGTCTAGACTACTGCAATTAGGTGGGAACGAGCTTGTTCTAAGATCTCAACGTGGGCCGTTTGGTCATTTCTTTAGTTGGGGTCCGGGTAACCTATCATGTCCAGCTTTGCACAGTATATTGTGCAGGGCAATCTACACTAGGGGTGGGATTTGGTTCCACATCTGTGGGGGTGATATTGAGTACACTCTAGGTGATCATGCACTGATCACTGGGTTGAGATTTGGACCCTCTAATTTTGATAGTACATGCCCGCACGATCCTACTCGGTCGTCCTTCTTTATGTCTGCCTGCAATGGCATTCAAATGAGTGCTGCTGATCTCCTATCACGTTTTTTTAATTCCCGTAGCAACATACATGATCCTGATGGAGAGATCCATTTTCGCACTGCCCTTGTCCTCATGGCCTACGTCTTCGTATTTGGCCATGATTCACAAAAACCTATTTTCCCGTGGCTATGGTCTTTGGTGGAGGACCTAGACACCTTTTATAATTTTCCATGGGGCGCATACTCTTATAAAATTCTTAGGCATTATATTAGGACAATTCCCGACAGTCCAAAATATCATTTCTATAGCCCGGCTTGGGCAG
>JAPKLX010000052.1:1844856-1961619 GCA_026898415.1 Leonotis leonurus
CAGATTTTAAGCTCCTTCTTTACTGGCAATATTGATTCTTTTGTTTCGGGTTGAGGGGGTGACTCTGAACCTGGTTCAGTTGAGGACTCCCTTAGGTTCTTGGCTGGGAATGGTTCAAGATGGAGGTGGGTGATTCGGTTTTTGCCACGGAGCTCTACCTGTTGGGACAGCGGCTAAGTGTTGCCCTGCAGTGGTTCTGTTCCTCCGAGGTCTATGCTTCTTAGATGAGTTTCCTTGGTTTTGCCATTTCCTTTATTACAGTTGAAGTTTTATAAATTTCTACGTTTTAATTCCTGGTTAGAACATGTGATTGTAGATTAGGAGATGGGAGTTTCGTCTGGAAGGCCTGGAGAGCGACCTATTAGCTTCAGCTATGTCCACAGTTCGTTTCTCTCTTCTTCTTATTAGATGAAGTTCTAGTTTACAGTAGTCTGTTCTAAATTCCCAATTCCTCGATTGATTAGAATAGTTCTCCGACTTCTACTTATTTCATTGACTGATTTTCTTATATGTTTCTTAAATTCTGAGTTTAAGTTGTCTTAATATGAGCTCTGCAAATCTGCATCTTAAATTTCCATATAAGTTCTATTACTATGGTATTATGTTCTTTATGCTATGTTGTTCTTGAATCTCTGACTTTACGTGTGAGGCGTTCAGTAAAGAGGAGTTCTGTATTTGTGAAAGTGACTAGGGTTCTGAAATTAAAGCTAAATAGTGTGAGCTTAAAGCGTGAGAGTTTTAGTTTGAGCTTAGATTTTATTCTGAGATGTATAGGTTTGATTATGGGGTATTTTGTTAGTATTGTAGCTAAGTTTATATCCTTCATTTCTCTAACAGGATGGGATCTACATGTGCCCAAGATGTAAATTTGTGATGCTTTCCAGAATACGCAAAGTTCTCTGATTCATAATTTCAAATTTAGAAAATGTCTATCCTTTGTTGTTCTATGTTCGTCCAGAAGTGATAGAACTAAATGGTAGTGTATTTGTGGAAATCTGTGCTTTAAAAGAAAACGAAGATAACAAACAAAAATCTAAGGGTCTGAGTCTTAGTTTTACCTTAAGGATAGTGGTATACATGGCTTGACTTGGGCAGAAATGGTTGCATCTACTTGGTAGGGCAGCTTCTCCTTCTTTGATCCTTTCTATGATTTTCTCTCTAAGCTTTTCTTTTCTAAGTGTTGGTTGTTGCTGTAAACTTTCTTAGACTTAAGTGTGGTTGGTATTTATAATGTGTTTGGTTGTGAAAGGGTTCTCCTTCTTGTTGTGTTAGCTATGCATCTAGAAACTGTTTACAGTTTCTCTTTCCTACTTTTCTAATCTTCTAGGGTAATTGCATTATTTTCTAATACAACTTCCTTGTCCCTTGTTGCAGGTCATGCAAGGTGTTAGAGGAGGGTCTAATTTACTTTGGAGCATTCTCCACCCAGCTGTCTTACTTTGACCGAGCAGTAGCTGAGTAGCTGAGGCAGCAGCCTCACCTCTTCCCTTTTTATTTATTTGTTTCTCCCTTTCATAAATTAGGAGTTGTATTTGTGAGACTTTTTGTTGTAGCAGCTTTACTTTTCTTTTCCTTTTTCCAGATTTTGCCAAAAGATTTGGGATCTTGTCTCCTTATAGTATTTTATTTGCAGTTTCGCACATGTTGTTGTACATTTTTATAAGCCTTGTACTGCATTATTTCCCTTTTTCAGATTTGGTTTGTTACCTTTCTACATATAAGCTGTACCTTTCTTCCACTGCAGATAGTGGTTGTTGCTATCATATTCTATTTCCTATTTCACTTATCTTTTATATAATCTCCTACATACTAGTTCCAATAAGAATTTATTAATATAATTTTTAAACTTGGGTCCTAATCTCCTTAAAAATCTTTACTTGTACCTCAGCATATATATAGCAATTAATTCATGAAATGACATTTGTTATCTACAATCCATAACCATTGATATTGAATCAACTATTCAGGAAATTTATTTGTCCGAGTTCATGTAATTAAATGTTGTAGTAATTAATATAATTATCCATAAGGCAATACCTTAAACTAATTGATAATATTAATTTGAGTTTGTTTCAAACCAACTTTAATCCATGCCAGTTTTTATTAGCACTGGGTTACTTATGATATATATATATATATATATTTCTTAAAATCTCGGCTTATTAATCAAATACGAGAACATCTATTCCGAGAATTTGTATTAAATCTAGGTTAAAATAGCCGGGTATTACAGTTAAATAAATCAAAATTTAATAGAGAATTAGGCACATGCAATTGGGAGAAATGTATGAATCGAAAATTAAGAAATCGAGTAAGAAAAAAAAAAGATGACTGCTATTAAAAGAAAAGGAAGAGAGATACAGAGAGAACTAACCAAGAGAGCGAGTGCGGCGACGAAGCAGGGGGCGATGAAGTGAGTGGCTACCCGCCTAATGCTTCGCTGCGAGGGAAAGAAGGCAGAAGTAAGGTGGGAATGAGCAGCGGAGCAGCCAGCGACACTGGGAGGCTGCTAATTTGAGATAGAAAGGAGGGAGGAGTCGGTGTGTGTGCTGTTATGTTGATTGCAGAGAGAAGGCGACACGGAGAAGAAGCGACACGAGCAGAGAGAATGCGGCGAAGAGGGCGAGCACGGCGAAGAGAGAAAGGTTGGCGACGGGGGAGCGGTGGTGAACGGAGAGGCAGTGTGAGGGAGATAGAGAAGCTCTGCTCGATGCATGTCGAGGAAGAGCTCGCCGGAAGAAGGTTGGCGACGCGGAGTGAAGATGATGAGAGAAAAATCGAGAGGGGGAAAGGGGTGGGAGTGACGATGATTTCAGAGTGAGAGCCGAGAGAATGAGAGAAGGAGGTGAACGGCGCAGTGGAGGTGAACGGCGCAGTGTGTTTGGGAAAGAATGGAGTTGAATGGGTTTAGTCTAGGTTAAGTTATTAGAACACTCTATAATTTGGACCCGGGTCATGAGCCGGGTTAACGGGTTGGGTATTATTTATATTGGGCTCCAGAAATTATACAGGTTGGGCCAATGATTTAATCCTATCGGGCCCAAAATAAGATTTAGAATTTGGGCTAATTTAATTCAATATGTGGGCTAATTCATTAAGTGTCTTATGGGCTAGGTGGATTAATAAGAATGACTTAATTAACTTATATGATTGGGCCGAAAATTAGTTGAAACATGGGCTAATTTATAGTATCAAGTGGGCTATTAATAACTCTATTAGTTCAAGAATCCATTTATTTGGACTAAGTTCAAGAATAAGAGTATTAATTAATTTAGAGAATTAATTCATAATTATTTAACTAGAATTTAATCTTAATAATTGATTTAAATTAAAAATCATATTTAAGATATATTAATTAAGTTACTCCAACCTATAAGGGTTTTATAAATATTTTGACTTAAGAATCAAAATATTCAATTAGAGATTTATTTAAATATTTATTCAATAATTATCACTTAGATGCAATAAATGAAATATAAAATTTTAGAAAACATAGTTGATTTGAGAAATCAACGTCTCTAGACAAAATTCGATATTTGAATAATAGTCGAGCAAAGATCCGAGAATAATTCTCTGATATAATAAAGGATAATCTTCCTTACACTTAGAAAATATTAAATGCACTAGAAGATTATATCTCACTTGAGATTTATTTAAAGGTTTCGACAAGAGGTCGGATCCGCACTCCGAGAACGAAGCCAACACAAGTCGAGACTATTCAAGTAGGTTTTTCTTACTCTATGAAAATATATGTGTGCATGCTTTCAAAATGAAACGAGATATTTTCAAAGCACTGTCTTGCCATAAATGTTTTCGATTTATGTATGATGCATATCTGTTATATTATAATCGAATTCGGGTTCCAGTGGGTTAGCGGCTCCACTCGAACTAGTGTACACCATGGACTTTGAGTCAGCGCAAGGTTGACCGGTCAAGTGTCTGTGGGAAGTGGCCACTTCCCCGACACAATGAACGTTCAGATATAGTTGATTACAAAGAACTAGGACTGTAGTCAAACTAGAACTTTCTAAAAGAAATGCTTTGTGAACATAGGTGCTTTAGAAACAAAATCCCTATGATTCACTTGAAATGGCTTGACAGTTATATATGTACGTGTGCGATTTCGACACGTGTCTACTAAGTACAAATTGTACTCAGCCCTGCATGTATTTCTAAACGTGCAGGTTAAGAATGAAAAAGACGTGGGTGCTATATCGTGCTTTTTGTCAGACTCCTAGTAGCTGACTCTTGGGGGTTCTACGTGTCTTCATACACGTAGGATTTTATTACGCAATCCTACATATTCCGCTGCTAGACCTTTATGTAATAGAACCGAAACAAAACTCTAAATTCTGTTAAGTAATGTATCGAGCTTATGACTCTGACTTCCCGACTTACGGGATAAGTCTTTGCTTTATGTTATGAAAGGAATATTTATTGTCTCTCTCTCGTCGATTATTCCTTTCATTGGTCATGTTCCCGACTTTACTAGAATTAGTAGAAAGCGGGCGTGACATGAGTCACCATTGATATCGACACATCCGAGATCGTCAAATGTTTGGGAGTTCCTCTATTCAATCTTTTTCCTTATTCTTGTATGGGAGTTCCTTCTTGTTTTTCTGAGATCGCCAAATGTTTGGGAGTAAGTTGTTAGGGGTGATCATAAAAGATCGAAAAAACGAACCACCCAACAAACCGAACCGAAACCAATCTAAAAATAAGTTAACTGAACTGTTAGGTTTATGTTTTTATCTTTATATTTCAAAAACCGATAATGGCGATTCAATTTTTTTTTTCATTTATGTAAAAAAGATGGTTAACTGATCCGAATAGATATCTATAATACTTATAAATAATATATATATAATTAAAAAAAATTTAAAACATGTATTCTAAATATAATACATATTGAGGATAATATATTTTCATTTTGCTCTCATTTTTATAAAAAAATTCTTGTTTGACGGAAGACCATTCTCTTTTGAGTATTGATGACTGGACATACATTTATAAACCAGGTTAAGACTATTTAATTAGTTTAGTGAATGGAAAACTTATATTAGCTGCATAAAGCTTTATTGCTTTTTTCGTTTTCAGAACTTTGTTTTATTTCTTTTCTTTGAATTATATATTTGACTCATTTTGTCATATTAAAATTAGTTATTTTGCTATAAACTGATAAATTAATTTTCATATTGATCGTAATTAGCATATTACCATTCATCGGTATTTATATTTTTCTACTATATTATTATGAATAATAAAAAATAAAAATTATTATTTATCATGGTTAACCGATGAAAAATTGGTTAACCGAACCGATAAAAAATTGAACGGTCGGAATATTTTATATCGTAAATAAACTGTTAAAAGTTGTTGACTTGTTACTATAACGTAAATGACCCGTGTTCACCCCTAATTGTTGTTCCTTTTATTTGAATTTCTTTGGATATGATCTCTTAAAAGTCGAATATGGATAATAGAACTAAGTATTATCCATGATATTTTACATTATACTTTAGTTGTAATTTAAAACAAAATTATACTTCTATATAATTATTAATTGTTTTTCATTTATTAAAATTTACATGTTGATGAAATCTAAGCATATATACAAACACATAAAACTAAACTTATATAAAATTGAAATCTCATATGGTGGGGTTGGCCCGTTTGGTAATTGGAGTATAATGATTTTTAAATATAGTATTTCTTTTACTTTTTCTTTTTTTCCAAATAAGTTTCACTTTTGTCATGTAGTGGGTAAGAATATCTACATGTATGACAAAATATAAGTACTATTTTTTATAAAAAATATTTAACGTTGGTAGAAAAACATCTGTTACTCACTGTCACTGTACTCCTTCAGCCGCCATTTCTCCCGACACAGGTAATCAAATTTCCTTTCTGGAATAAAATTAGGGTTTCCTGATTTCAACTATCATTCCTCCTCGACCTCTGCCTCCGACTTGTTGACTTGTTAGTTTCTCTAGTTTGCTTCTTCTCCCTTGCAGAGTAATTCGCATTTTCCATTTCTATGCTTTTCTGATGGATTTTGTTTGTATATCTTGTACTGATCGTGTTCAAATTTTATAGTTAGTAGCATTTGATGATATATTATTGACACGAGCGAGTTTGTCGCACGGTTATTTACTGAAATGTATACTTTCCAGCTTTTCAGAGGCTAGATTTCGTTTTCCGTGGCACCCGAAAGAGATGGCTCAGTTGCATGCGGTCTCTTCGTGTACTTCCACAAATCTCCTCTTCAATCGTTCTAAAAGAGGTAGTGTTTGATATTGTTATGTCTGCGTGTTGGAAACCTGCTTAGCAATCATACTAAATGTGATTCTTGAAATGTAGATTCATGTCAATCTCACGACAAATTTCATCGCACTTGGAGAATGGCCTCACGAGAGCAGGTTTTTTTTCACTCCCATTTAGTTGATCCTCATTTTTTGTGTAACGTGAAAGGTGGTTCTTTCAGAGTTTTTCCTTCTACTCTTTTGTGATGGTAGGTAGGGGTAAAAGCCAGCGAGTTTAACGGTCTCTCAGTTTCCCAAAACATAGCTAAATATGGTGTCGGCCGCGTTCGTGAGAATCATGGTATTAGCCCTCCTTGCTCTGTAGATAGAGAGCAGTTCTATATATCCTTATCTTTTTGCTGGTTTGATGTTCTTAAATAATCTACATATAAATAAGAACATGCATCTTTGTTCTTTGAACTTTTGTCTATTTGTTGTTTTCCATAAACATAATGTGATAAGTGTTAGTTGATGTCACTCACTTGATAAGTGCTATTAGAAATAGCTTGCTTTTGTGATCTAAGATGTGAAATAATGCTGAATCTGGATACAGCTATCAGAGCAGTTTTGGCTAGTGACAAGGATGTGTCAACTTCTAGTGGAACCGATGGGAAGGTTTTACGTAAAAAGTTGAAGAAAGTTGTGCTAGCCTATAGTGGTGGTCTAGATACATCAGTAATTGTACCTTGGCTTAGGTATGTTTTTATTCTTTCATTTTGATTTTGATGACTGATTTTTTCCCTGTTTTGTTCTTAGTATGTTACTTTATTGGCAACCATATTTTGAAACTTGAACCCGACATACATTTTCTGCTAAATCATGGATAATGTTTTTGCTTCAGTAATGTCTACACACACATCAGCTGCGCATGAGTATGCACTTTTAGGTCATCATGTTTTGTTCTCTGAAATATAATCACCATAAAATGTCCTTCAAAAGTAAAGGATAGGTGGACCAACATGCACCGGTGATGCAATTAACCTAAATGTCTGTGACCATTGTCTTAGGTGGGTGGTTTTGAATGAGTTTTCTGTAAAGCATCTCAAGTTTCGAAGTCTGAGATTATATTACCAAGCAAAATCATGAAAGGAGATTAATTTTTTTCTTGAATTTGTAATATGCTAATGTTGACTAATTCACTTTAGTAAGAGCAAGCACTTTTTGTAGCCAGGATACACATTTCCTTACTTTTTGTGCATTTCAGGGAGAATTATGGCTGCGAGGTCGTTTGCTTCACGGCAGATGTTGGCCAGGTATGTGAAAATTTTTATCCAAGAAATAAAAAATTGAATTTTCTTAAATTACTATTAAGAAAATGATTTATTGCTACATTTATCTACTTTGAAGTATAAAATGTGTGTAGATGAAGAAAGGACAGGCATTGATGGATTTTCTTTATTTGATAAAATCCCCTATTGATAGGGTCTACAAGAATTGGAAGGTTTGGAACAAAAGGCCAAGGCCAGTGGGGCATGCCAACTAGTTGTGAAGGATTTAAAGGAGGAATTTGTCAAAGATTTTATCTTTCCTTGCTTACAAGCTGGTGCTGTCTATGAGAGGAAGTACTTGCTTGGGACTTCAATGGCTCGTCCTGTCATTGCAAAGGTACAGTTGAATAAATAAAAAGAAACCTGTGGTAAAGTTTGTTGCTGTTATTACAAAATTCGTTTATTTCTCTATCTTGAGTCCCTTCTCTTATTATAACAAAGAGACTATATGCTTTGTTTCAAAAGCACTATGCCATATATATAATTACATATCACATGCTATGTTGCTCGAAATCTCCAAAAACGGTGGAGTACCCATGTCCAACGGTTCTGGGTGCATCACTTTTCCTGTGGACTTGGCAACTTTGGAAATGGCTTTCCAGCACTCCATTTTTCCAGATGGCAGAAGAAAATTTCTGCAGCCATTCTTTCGTTTTCTATGCTGCCGATTCATCTTTTCTGTAATGCCTTTATTCAATTTTCATATTCCGGGGAGAAGACTTAGGGAAGGAGAGGAGAAGGTGTTTGCGACTTGCATGCAAATTCTGGGTAGCAGCGAAAAATGAGGAAAGAAGAGTTGATCCAGAAAAGACACCGTTTATCAAATTAATTTCATATGCATATATTAGATATTTAGGTTTTATTTTTTTTGATATAACCATGCGGACAATTTATGCACAAATTCAACATTATTTTTTCTTTTTTATATTAAAGAGACATCTCATAATTTAAGTATAGTACTTCAATTAGGGTTTTATACCCATATTTATAATTTATTAATCTTTAATTACAATTTACTAATAATAATTAGAGCATATATTAGTCTTCATTTAAATTTTAAAATGAGTCCCGGCACCCGTGTCCTAGTTTCGGATCCTTTTTGGCCATGTTCATGTATCCTAAATTTAGAAAACTTGCGATTCCGACATGTATTCCTGCACCCGTACCCGAGTCCGAGCAAAAGATCAGGCATGAAAGTTGTATTTATATCTACACTGAAATTAAGGGTTCTTCTCTAGTGATTTTATTTTAACACTTGAGTTACCAAGTAAATTATCATAATTTCAGGCAATGGTTGATGCTGCCAAAGAAGTTGGGGCTGATGCTGTATCTCATGGATGTACAGGGAAAGGAAATGATCAGGTATGCCTTAGACTTAGAGTTACAATAGCTATGTTAAAATTCTTCTCGAAATGAGTCTCTTGTTCTTTCTCTGATGCAGCCTAGCTCTTTGTTGTAGGTCCGGTTCGAGCTCACCTTCTTTGCTCTGAACCCTGAACTCAATGTTGTTGCTCCTTGGAGGGAATGGGAAATAACGGGAAGAGAAGATGCAATTGAATACGCTAAAAAGCATAATGTGCCTGTTCCAGTGACCAAAAAATCTATCTATAGTAGAGACAGGAATCTGTGGCATCTCAGTCATGAGGTATTGGTTCTGGGAGCACTTGACTGTTGTTATTGTGTGAGAGTGTATATTTAATATATGAAAGATCACATTTTTTTGTGGCACCAACATCCGACGAGCCTTTCTTTTTCTCGTCTGAGATTTACTTTGATCAAGAAACTTTTCTGCATGTATGTCTTTTCCAGGGAAATTTGACTTGTGAAAGTTTGCCTGCTTATATAATTATTTTGAGTTTGAATATTTTAAATCAATGACAAACATCCAGATGTGTGATCATGATTAATGAGTTGCAAAATTTTCTGAAACTTTTACATCCCAAAAGTTGATTGCTCTTTTCTCCTGTGAATGAAGGGGGATATCTTGGAGGACCCAGCTAATGAACCAAAGGAGGATATGTATATGATGACCGTGGACCCACAAAAGGCACCCAATCAACCTGAGTAAGTTGTGATGGTGTTTTATTCTTCCTTTTAGGAGGGGAAAAACTCCTGCTTCAAGAGTGTTGTTACTCCTAATCTTGCAACATATCTTACACTTCCCTTGTACTGTCCGTGTAGGTATATAAAAATTGATATTATCGAGGGTCTTCCAGTTTCGGTCAATGGTAAACAACTCTCCCCAGCATCGCTACTAACAGAGCTCAATGAGATAGGTGGGAAGCACGGAATCGGACGCATAGACATGGTTGAAAATCGACTGGTTGGCATGAAAAGCCGCGGGGTTTATGAAACTCCAGGTGGGACAATCCTCTTTGCCGCAGTGCGTGAACTTGAGTCACTAACTCTAGATCGCGAAACCATCCAAGTCAAGGATTCTCTTGCCCTCAAGTACGCCGAGTTGGTGTACGCTGGGCGGTGGTTTGACCCGCTTCGTGAATCCATGGATGCTTTCATGAAGGAAATTACCAAGACTACCTCAGGATCAGTAACTCTCAAACTTTACAAAGGATCTGTGAGTGTAGCTGGCAGGGAAAGTCCCAACAGTCTCTACAGGCAAGATATCTCTTCATTTGAGAGTGGCGACATCTATAACCAAGCGGATGCTGCCGGATTTATCCGCCTTTACGGTTTACCAATGAGGGTTCGAGCAATGCTGGAGAAAGGCCTATGATGTGTATATTTGCATCTCTGCCTTGCTACTGTAGTGTAGTCTGTTGGCATTCAAGCTTAAGTTGTTTACATGCTGTTATTGCTGAATTAGTTGCTGTTTTGTTTGGAAAGAAGAAACCAGATAGATTTTTATTTTTGTTGGAACTTTTAGTCGGGGTAATTGTTTGACTTAGATATTCCTCATGTTCTTTCTTGTCTCTTCATTTGGAAAGAGTAATTTAATTTAATATAAATCAAAATTAAAAAAATCAAAATCATTCTTCTTATAACTTATCCCTCTGAAATTACACAAGCCCCAACTCAAGATTAGATTGGACCCAACTTCCAGCCTTCTGTTTTTTGGCACGCCATTTTTTATTCATCTTCTCCAGCTCAAACACACCACTCCGAGCACCATTTTCACCATATATCTTCGATAATATCGAGTACACTGCCGGATGATCTTTCTCCACTTTCGATATCCCCTTTGCTGCAAACACACCGAGCTCGAGACATGAATGTATGCCACAAGCACCAAGCAACGCACCCCACACAACCACGTCGGGTTCAAACGGCATCTGTTTAATCAATTCTTCAGCCTTCTCCAGCTCCCCTGCCTTCCCGTACAAATCCACCATGCACGAATAATGCTCCATCTCTGCTTGCAACCCATACTTGCCTTGCATAGAGAGGAAAACCTCCTCGCCTTCCTTCACCTTCCCTCCATGTACACATGCTGAGAGAAGATTGATAAACGTGATCTGATCAGGAAAAACACCGCTCTTCACCATCCTCTCGAACTCCTCCAATGCCCTATGTGCAAGCCCGTGCCTCCCATACCCTCCAATAACTGAGTTCCACGAAACCAAATTCTTCGTTGGCATGGCCTCAAACACAGAGGAAGCAGCAACGATGTTGCCACATTTTGCATACATGTCGACGAGGGAGGACCCTAACACCACATCTAAAGGTACACCAAGCTTCAGTATACACGAGTGGACCTGACTTCCCATAACAAGATTCGAGCACCTTGCGCAAGCATCAAACACACTTGAGAAAGTGTAATGATTCGGGCGCGTTTCCGAGCTCATCATTGCAAGAAACATGTCGAAGGCCTCCACAAACTTCTCACACTGCACAAACCCTCTTATCATTGCAGTCCAAGAAAACACATCCTTGGCACAAGGACTGTCAAAAACTTGCATCGCTTCACTCACCATTTTATTCTTCATCAATCCATTGATCATGATGTTCCAAGAAAAAGCATTCCTCTTAGGCATTGAATCAAACACCCTCTTAGCTTCCCTTATCGACCCAAATTCGATATAACCCAGGATCAACACGTTGCGGGGCACCACGTCTTTCACTTGGATGTCATCGAACACCCTACGAAAACAATCACGGTCGCCTAAACCAACATATCCTCTCATTAATGCAGACCCAAGATAAATATTAAGATCGAGGCCGAGACGAATCACAAGACCATGCAACAGTGGAATCAAAGCGTCGAACTCCGTATTCAGGAATGCGCTCACGAGTACTGCAAACGTGAGCTCATCGGGCCTCGAACCGCTCCCCATCATCTGCAGAAAGTGGCGGTGGGCCCTATGTGGGTCCCTCACGTCGCGAAATCCAGAGAGCAGGGTGTTCCAAGAAACGGTGTCTCTTTGCGGCATTTCATCGAACAACTTCTGGGCTTCTGTGAAATGGCGGGATTTGATGTAGCCGTTGATGAGTGAATTCCAAGACACGGCGTTTCTTGACTGGGGAAAATCGTCAAATAGTTTGCGTGCGTCGTTCACATTTCCGCGGTGCACCAAGTCGTTGATCTTTTGATTGAGATTGAAAGTGAAAAAGGTGTGGGTATGGATCCGAGTAGAGCTGAAGAAAGGGGATAATGATTTTGGTGGGCGCATTGAATTGAGAAGGCGAGCTTGGAGTTGGAGCAAAGGTCTGTCATTGTGTTTGTGTGTGCATACTCGACATGTGAATGGTATTGGTATGGGTGATATGCAACTATTCCATATTTAATTTACGAGTATTTATTTTGAACAATACTGGGATTCATTGGGATACCCTCTAAAATTTGGACACGACTACGAGAGTCAATCAAATTTAAATATATAAATATAAAGTACAGTAGATTCTTACAACGCCATATTATAAATTCATTCAAATATTTGAACTTTTCAGCTGATTCAGCTCATTCGCATTCACAATTCACAATTCACAATTCACAATTCACAATCAAACAAACAAACTATTTATATTTTATAAGTACATATATATAGAAAGAGAAAGAGTCCGGACATAGACTACTTGCATCCGCTTAATTTATTGAAGAGGGCCTCGATTTCTACCTGCATTTTTACAATTAAGTTACATTATTATTCAATCATTACTAAAATATGACTGAAAGTTGATGAACTTAACCTTGTACAGCTTGAGCAACCTATCTCTCCTCTTCTTCAGTGTTGCAGTAACCAATTCTTTTTCAGACAATTCGAATAGCTCTGGCTCTAAAATCACTCCTTTCAGATACTCAAATCCTCTCAGCTGTCGTACAAATCCAACCAAATAAGTAAACTACCAACAATAGTTACTAACATAAGGAACATAACTGCACAAACATTGGAAAAAAAAAAGATTTTTGAAGCATTAATTACCTTGTTTCTCTCTGCTGTAGCCTTGAGCTCAAGAAGAATGTAGTCTTTCAGCTGATCAAGGGTGCATAGGTCCAAAAACGAACCTTTGTAGCCACTCTTTTGTGCCCATCTCATCGTGTTTTCTTCGTTCGGCACCACCACCGCCACCAGCATCGACTTGAAACTATCCCCGAACACCCATATCTGTCGATATACACAACATTTTAGCCTAAGGTTGTTTGAAGACTTTGCTTTTTATTTAGTAAAGGTTGTTTGAAGACTTACATCTTCAACAATGGGTGTGATGCCATAAACTTTTTCAAGATGCTCCACAGCAACATACTCTCCTTGAGATAGCTTGATAAGATTCTTCTTCCTATCAATGATTTTCACTACTCCATTAGGCATCATCTCTCCTATGTCACCTGCAGAGTCATCACATAACACTCGATCGGATCGAATATAATTTCATCGCCACATCATTGTCTGATACTCAGTTCAAACTAACCTGTGTGGAACCATCCATCTTTCACAGCTTCTTTCGTCAATTCCGGATTTTTGTAGTACCCGGCAAATGGCGACTTGGGTCTTAGGCATATTTCGCCACGAGAAGGCTCCCCAAGCGGATCATACCCCATCTCAGGGACCTCCTCCAGTCGTAGTTCAGTGTAAATGAATGCTGAGCCGACTGTTCCGATCATGGAGATCTCGTCCGGGTAGCCTAGGGTTGACATCCCGCAACTCTCCGTTAGCCCTGCATATTTTACAACATATCCTTGTGTTACAAAAGATGTCTAAACTGCATAAAGATGCACATCAAGAGGCACTAGTTCCTACCATAGCCTTGTGTTACAAAAGCACAAGAGGTAACCCTTAGGAACTCCTCCACTTCACTGCTCAACGGGGCACCTCCGGAGACGATTAGACGTAGCCTCCCGCCTAGCCTGCTCTTCACCTTCTCAAAAGCTAGGAAATCCGCCAAAGGCGACGCTTCTTTCTGTTTGTACCCTTGATTCATCCAGTAAAGCTTGCTGCAGCACAAGGCACAAAGATATTAGTACCATTAGTTAGTGAGGACAATATCGTGATTGGGTCATTACTATTTGTAGAGCAAGTGGAAGATTCTTCTCCTCCTCCAGTTGAGATCTTCTAGTGCTTTCAAGACTCCTATGGAAAGAGAGAGAGAGAGATAGGGAGAGGCAATTGGTAAGAACCATAGTTGATGTAAGAAGCAGAGGCAGTTGATAAGTAAGCATTCATTAATTTCCTTATTATACCTTCATGAATTCTTTCATAAACTCTTGGAACTCCTGCCAAAAATGTTGGCTTCAATTCTATCAGATCATCCCTTATTTCATTGATTTCCTTCATTTGATCATCCAATATATCAGATCATGACACTGAGAGAGAGAGAGAGAGAGAGAGAATGTGTGTTTTGTAATAACTAACCCCATGATAGTAGCCAACAGAAGCACCCTTGTGAAAGAAATACTCTTCAATCATTCGATCAAGAATGTGAGCAAGGGGTAGGAAAGATATATACACATCATCCACAGTCATCTATCAACATCACCATCCAAATCAACATCTTCCCACAAAACTAAACAATCATAAAATCACACAAACCATTTGTCACTTACTTTGTCCTCGAATTGTTCCATGAAGACATCGACTCCTCTTATGTTCGTCACCACGTTATCGTGTGTCAAAACAACTCCCTTAGGATCACCGTTGGTGCCACTTGTGTACATGATCGTGCACACGCTCGATGGCTTCGGTGGTGATATCTCAACTGGATTCTCCTTCCCCTGAAGGCGCATACACAAGTGTTCCAGAATGCAAAAACCAGCGAACTCAAACACGAAGAGCTTTGATCAAGAAAATATACCATGTTCAGGAACTCGTTCCACGAATACGTTTTTGTACCAGTTGCAGCGGTCTTTTCTTTCTGCTCCTCTGTGAAAGATGTGAAGCAAACCATCACTGCAGTTCAAGAAAACAAAGAAAGCACTCATTAAATTGCCAAAAATAAAAATAAAAACAAAGTAAGCATTCACATTCAACTCACATTTTAGCCTCTGAGCATGAACGCATTCGGGATTTAAGATCTGCAACAGAGATGTATTAGAGCTGTAAAGAAGCAGAATACAAAGGTAAAGAACGAGTGTTTCATGCTCACCTGTTTAACTTTCTTGTCTTGAACAAAAACTATGTCAATCTCTGCATGATCTAGAATATAGTTGACAGCTCCGGGGCCTGCCCCAGATCCAAAGTTCTTTTACATTAGTACTATACTTCTCGAAAGTTCAAATGATTTACCAAGAAATACGCAGAGCATCACCACAAGATCTAAGTCTCAAGTACATAAAAAGCACAAATCAACAAATTTTAAGTTAAGTGAAAAGATAAAGGACTAATATTTACCGAGTGTATCGTAAAGGGGGACGCAGATTAAGCTGTGCGCGCCGCAAGCCTTGAAAAAGGAAACACACACACAAACACACGTAGTCTCGATCAAAACAATAAAGACTAAAGAACCAAATTGGAGAATGGCGAATATAAACTTTGATCTAACCTCCATTGCCACAATCCATTGAGGGCAGTTAATTCCATAAATTCCAACTCGAGCACCCTAAAATATTAAGACATATAACTCAAGATTGATGGAAATTATATATAAAGTTTTAATAATCGGCATGCATTTTCTTACTGGTTCAAAACCATGAGCCCTCAAAGCAGAACCAGCTTGTATAACTTCATCATACACCTCCCTGTAAGTCTTCCAATTGTACGGCCCCCACTGCAAGTGAAAGAGTTCAAACTGGAGAAAAATGCAAGAAAAATATGAACTAGTTTTGTAAGAAAATATTTGAATGAAAAGGTTTACCTTCTTTTCATCCACCAACTCACGCCATCCTAGCATTCTATTACTAGAATGCTTTTCCACAGATAATCTACATGTGCAACAACATTCTAACAACTAACGTACTCAGAACTTTTAAGGATCATAAACTTTCAAGACAGATGTGTACCTGAAAATCTTCCAAACAGTGGAGGATTCGGGATCGATAGGTGGATAACCATGCTCGGAGAGAGGGTTTCGATAGACGGGCCCCACGGAGAGCTCCCCTTCTCGACCTTTCTTGCCTTCTTCCACCTTCACTGCGAATTTCTTCATTATATCCTGCAAGATATTCTTGATCTAAGCAAAAGCAAGAAACAAATGGGTATCCCAAGTACAGATGTTTTCCAAGAATCAGTTGGTTAAGCACTGAATAGAGGAGCTTGAAGTTGAAACTGACCCACTATCATAAATGCAGCACGGACTATATCAATCTTGGACTTTGTCTGCTATTACTTAAATACTCTTCAAAACATTAGTTGGGAAATTGTTGCATATAAATTCATCTAATATACTTATTATCAAGTTAAATATCTGCAGAAACCAATCTTAGAATATAATGTGATGGTTGCGACTTACTCACACATACACAATCACAACAAAACGAGAAAAAAATCAAACAAAAACTGGAAAAGGAGAAGAACAAAACCCAAAACATTAAGATTTCAAGACAAGAAATTTCAGAAACTAAATTCTACCTTAAGATTAGATGAGCAGCAGAAAAGAAGGAAATATTTCTTTTCCCTTTCTCTTTTCCTCTTATTTTGTAGATGAATTTGTGGAGATTCTGGAAAAGGGAGAAGACACTTTTATAGTGGCAATAAATACGACATTAAGTGGTGCTGGAAATCATCAACTGGATGCTGCCAAAAGTCTATGATCAGTTAATGTTCTTGAAGTCTTTTGAAAGTTGATTGGCGCTAATAAATACGATTTCTTTTCTTAATCATGAGAAAATTCATATTAAAATAAGTTAATTGGCGCTAACAAAAGTCTATGATCAGTTAATGTTCTTGAAGTCTTTTGAAAGTTGACGTAGAAGATCAGGCATTTTAAAATCACGGGCACGCGCTTTAATTATTAATAATTTCATACACTACAAAAAATGCATTATATAGCAATAGAATAGTGACGTAAAAATTTTCCGTTTCTAAATTTTAACGGATCGACAACGGAATTGTTACGGAATTTTTGTAAAATTTTAGTAACGGAATTAATGACGGAATTATCCGTTATTAAAAATTTAGTAACAGAATTTTTCGTTACAGTTCCGTTACTAAAATAGAAGAAACCATTCTAAAAACGAAAATTCCGTTACAATTCCGTTGTTATATATAGTAACGGAATACATTCCGTTGTTAAATTTTCTAGCAACCATCGATATTACTACGGATAAATCCGTTACAAATCCGTTACTAAAACGTTTAGTAACGGAATTTCTTGTTTTAGTAACGGAAAAATTCCGTTGCTAATATAATTTTTTTTGTAGTGATATGGATTATTAGTGTGAATATTGTAGTGATTGTTAGTGTGAATAGTATTTAATAACTTGTTTGGTATCTATTTTTTAATAACAAATAATATTAATATTGTGTTTGGTAGATATAATAAGTAGGGTAAATAACTTAATATCACATTTGGTAGAGGAGATGAATACACAAGATAATTTATTATATTGTTTGGTAGAAATGTGAATTCCCCCCAAAATCAGAATTCCCAATTTCAATATATGTCAAATTGGAGCGCGGGTTTCAATTTATTTCACCCCAAAACCTTCAAACTGAAGAACGACAGAAAGTTTCGTAAGGGAGCAATCCATTTAGGAACTTATTTCAGAGAAATTGATGGCATCGACAGAAGAAAGTTTGTAACTTGATTCTTGTTCAACTCAGTGTTTCGTTCTAATCATTTTTGTCTTTCTTTGTAATAATTTTATTTTTATCTTCAGTTTGGGTGTTGTTATGAAATGTTTTTGCTTATTTGTTAATGTTTGTTGGGTTTTTTGTTTTTATGATTCATTATTGAAAACCATTGATCGATGGTGTATTGCTGGATATTGTTTTTTAATTGCTTGAGTACTGCAATGCTCGAATCTGTATACAAATTATGCATGTGTGGTGGAATGTTTGAATTTTGTTCTGGATGGGTTCCCATTGAACGATGGGTTCCTATAATATTGATGGTGTATTGTTGGATGGTTGGTTGAGTACTGCAGTGCTCGATTCATTGCTTGGTGTATTGTTGGATGATTGTCTATTCACTATGATACACTACCACAGTCACTTCACTTTTCCAACACTATGATACACTACCACAGTCACTTCACTTTGCCAAAAAAAACAAGTTAATTAAACTACTACATGACCTTCTTATTTTAGAAGAACTGAAGTAACAATGACTTTGTGTTTGTGTTCTTTTATTTGATGAACTTATTTAATTAATGGACCTTTGCCTTTAGATAGTTGTGATGCAATTAGTGGAAAGGGTAAACGAAATGAAAAGGGCCGAAGAGTATGGACTAGTAAGGAAGAGGAGACTTTACTTATCGCTATGAAAGAATTAGTCGCGCTCGGTTGGAAATCCGACAATGGATTCAGGGCTGGCTATTTGAGCAAGTTGGAGGATAGCTTCAAAAAGAAGATGCCCGGGACTGACTTGAAAGGCAATCCGCACATGCATTCCAAACTCTCTATTTGGAAGAAGGACTACAACTCTTTGTGTACGTTGCTTAGCAAAAGTGGTGTGGGATTCAATGCTAATGGCAATTACACAGTGGATTGTGACGATTCCCTTTGGGAAAGTATAGTAAATGTACTCTGAACAGATTCTTTTTATAGTACGTGTAATTTATAATGAAGAAGTGTTCTGTATTGATCTTTGTATTTGTGACACTTGTGTATTAATTAAGAAGTGTTCTATATTGAGCATTATATTTGTGCAAATGAAGTATGCAGTGGATGTACTTATTGTTCTTTTTGACTTGTCATTACAGATTGATGCTAATGCGAAGCGAATTCACAAAAAAAGTTGGCCAATGCATGAAGATTGGAAGGAAATCTTTGGCAAAGATAGAGCAAATGGCGAAGGTGCGTTCGGTGTGTACGAAGCTATTAATCAGTTGGAACAAGACTACGCTTCGGTGGATGAAGCCTACATTCCAGGGGATTACCGTGTCGATATGGAAGATATACTTTCCGGAGATGGTGTAGCGAACAGCTCGTACCAACCTGATGAAAGAAATGTGAACTCCTCTCCTTCCTCATCAAAAGGTAAAGGAAAGAAACGTAAGGATATAGATGGTATCGATAAGATTTGAGCAATGATTGAAGGGATAAGTCGCAATGCAAACTCTAGAATGGAGACTATTGCATCTCGAATAGGTCACGAGCAAGTCTTAGAAAAAGCTAGGATGCAAATATTTGATAATCTACCAAATGTGGAAGGATTTAGTATGAGTGATAAGCTTACAGTGTGCGAGCTATTAATTGAAAATGATAGGAAGCTTGAACTTTTTTTAGGACTACCTGAAGATGCTAAGGTAGAATACGTGCTCTGTATCCTTGGTGGAAATTAAGATCCGTGACACCTTTTTTTGTGTTGGTTGATGGTTGTTCTCTTTTGTGTTGAATCAATTTGTTATGAACCTTAAAATCTTATTTTGTGGAACTGTAATTTTAGAACTAGTTCATGGATACTAAGTATGATGGATCTGTAATGCTACTTCATCCTTTATTGCAATATCTTGGAATATGTAATGGATACTTTAGTTTGTATTTTGTTATTATGTGTTGGTGCATTACACGTTTTTTGTGGGAAAAAAAGAGCCACTGAATGAAATGATCGAAGACAATATGCACAAGAAGATGCAAGAAATGATCGATTACAATAAACAAACAAGAGGACTTACTGGAATTAAAATTGACATGCTAGAATTACAACAAAGAAAATAAACACACTTCTACTAGAATGACAAGAAACAAAATAAACACACCAAAATTGAAACTAATATAAAAATAACACACATCACATGCAAGACAACATAAACACTCTCATAGAAGCACTACGTACGAGGAAAACTAGGAAACCTAAGCGAAAACAAGGTCACCCAACCATTTTGATGAACTATTTGAACGGACTAGAGGATGCACAAGAAGATGTTCCCGACTCATTTTTCCCCTTTGATGCATTCTTCTTCAAGCGTCGTGCGATTGAACCAAATATAGTTCCTCCACGCTTGCTCGTTTCATAGTCCGGGGCGGTATTAAAATCAAGCTTCCTTGTTGGTGGCTTATGTGTTGGTGGAGAAATGACTTCATCCTCTTCTTTAGAAATATGACCAACATATGCTTCTATATCATTAGAACTAGATGAGTTAATAGTAATTATATTCTTACCATCTTCTTGTTTGACGTCTCCAGCGTCACCAAATAGGTATGCCAATCTATAAAATTCCGGCTCCTCGGTCCAATAATAGGCCTTTCCTAGATCATGCATCTTTGAATACAAAAACTAGTTAGTTTGAGTGACTTATATTGGAGAAAATAAGTTCAAACAAAAACTTGTTAGTTAGAGTGAAATAAATTGGACCAAATGATGGAATAAGTTATACCTCGAACAAATAAGCCCAAACGTCCTCACTTGCAATAATTCGGTGTTCTTCAATGTCCCATATTGCACCGGGTGTACGAAAAATCTCCTTGAAAGTGTTATACCGAGTATCCATCAAATGCACTCTCTCAAGCACATCGAATGCGGTTAAATCGGGACGACCATGTTTGGACATCGACAACACAACATCTTCCATAATGTCATTTAGTACATAACCACCTTTCCATGGACGCCTCTCCTTATAGAAGCATAATAAGGAGAGCAATACACCATCCATATGGTCATTCCATTTGATCATATGAAAAAAGAAAGTTTGAGGAGGTACATCATCCATGCTCTCAAGAGTTTGAAAATATGAAATATAAAGGAGAGGAAAGGAAGGAAATGAGTTATGTTGGTGGTGTCAAACGTAGAACATCCTCTTATTTATATATAGTGTATTTCCATTTAATTGTGTTTGGTGATTTCATATGTATCATATTTATTACATGTGAACCAACTCATAATAGTTGGCCTCTCCTTTCATAGGTTTGCTGCAGTGCCATTGCATTGATACATCAAATTTTCGGTCAAAAACATATGGTGCAGTTTCCAACACCAATGTTAATTGCATAGCATTTTTACACAACACAACACAAATGTTTCGGTCAAACAAATTAAAGATCAAGTTCTTGCTTTTTCAGGCCTGCTGCTACTGCATTACATTGATTGATACATCAAACAACCTATTAAAATACTACATTCACACAATGGTTTGGTCAAAAGCATATCCTGCAACAACACAACACCAATGCTTTTCCAGAACTGTGCACTGCACTAAATGGTTTGAGGGACTGCTTCTCACTCACATGTCCAACATGTTATCCACTATAAGACAATCTCATTTAAACGCACAAATAAAACTGTCAGCTATATACTAACCACCTGTCTAACAAAGGTATTTATTAAAATCAAACTAAATTAGTATATACACTAACAACATGCATACACATTAAACAAATAATACACCATTGGTAATAACCTCAAACATCAACACAAATATCAAACAGGAGAGTATCTTCAAATAAATGTCATACAACAACCGAAGAAGCTAAACTGAAATGTTCTACTATCCAACTTCAAAAGATTGCAACATCGTTTACAACAATTTCCCAATAATCACCCCAATTAAAACAAGTACAATACACATGAAAATTACAACAACTTGAATCTCCAAATCAGAATGAGAACGAGCATTACTTTTAATGGACAGGTCTTGTAAGTCGGGGGGTCGACGCACTAGATGCTTCAGCTTCGTTTGAATATATACTGCTGTTGATGTTGGTTGATGAAGAGTTATTTAACTCATCATGCCAAAGGAAAGATCGATAGTGATTCTCATTCAACGGGCACTTGTATAAGCGACCTCTAAACTTTGCATTTGGACCAGCACGCTTAAGCAACATCCTACCACTTTTACAAAAACATATCGATGCAAACTCCATTGTCCTATATGAAATGATAAGAAAATGACAATTAAGGACATCGTTACCAAACTGAAATATTTAAGCATAAATTTCAAATAAGTTATATTATATAATGAAAAAAAATAAGCAAATATTATATATTAGTACCACGATCTAATATGATAACCACATTGCTTCAGCTATGCTCTCTCTAGTCTTGTTCCATTCATTAGTGGATTCAATTCCATCAATGAAATCTGAAGCTTCAAACACACTATCATCGTCTTCATCCTCATCAACATGATTTTCATCATATTCTTGTTCAATCGGATCATGCGCATTTTGAGGTCTGTCACGTGCTGGTCCTCATTCCTTTAAATGATATCGAACTCCACGGTAGGGGGCTAAAAAACCCTCAGAATTTGTGTATCCATTATCTACCAAGTAATAGTTTCCTAGATTATGAAGAATAATAATTATTTAGTATCTACAACATTTTAAATAAAGATTAACAAATCAAGTGTTTAAAAGTTAAAATAAAATACCCCGTGGAACCTTGAACCCGTGGTTCCTAATAATAGCATCTCGTAACACTCTAGAGTCAGAAGCAGATCCCTCCCACCCAGGTAAAACATACACAATGGCCATATTTCGATCGCATACGCCCAATGTATTGGTGCAAATTTCTCCTTTCCTTGACCTATATCTTGGCTTATCTGTAACTGGCACCGTCATACTTATGTACGTGCCATCCAGGGCTCCTAAGCATCCCTTAATTATAACATAAGAAAGCTTGAACTATTAATTTTTAAAAGTAAACTTATATTTAACTTTGACACAAATATTAGAATTATTAAGTAATACCTTAAACCACTTACATCGGCTATCATTGTTGTCGTCAGATACAGGATCGGGTTGAACAAAAGCACGTGTGTGTAGTTTTAAAATTGCTTTTAAAACTTGATGCATGTACAATGACACTGTTTGGCTAGATCGACTAAAGTCGAATCCAACAAGTTTATTCTTTTTATGATGAGAAAGAATAGAAAGAAACATGGTTATTTGTTCCTCAACACTAACATATTTTCCATCACTTAGACTTCCTAATTCTCTTAACATTATGCAAAGTCTACCAAATGTGTTACGATCCATTCGGAGATTCACAATGCAATCCGTGTCACTGACTTTTATTATTCTATTCAAATGTGTTATTTGTTGGGGAATTTTTTTAATCATTGAATATTTCCTATCAATCAACCTACGCTTCCTATTAGGATTTTCAGTTATAAGTAGAACAGTTAATAAAGAGAGAATTTGAAACATAGTTTCTTGAAAAATTTCTTCCATGCACATGTACAATTCAATACATTCAGAAGTAGTTAGTGTCATTGCAGTGTATTGTGAGATATCTGAAGGTATTGAAACGCTTCACAGACACTGTATTATTAAAGGTAAAGAATTATATCAGGAACAAACACAACTACATGAATGATTATGTGACTATCTAAAATATATTTGAAACCTAATGATGTAGGAAGATAAATGTAGCATGCATAACAATAGGGCATTGCAGCAGGGGTATCCCCAACTCTTATCATAAGTAGGGCTTTGGCAGTAGGAATATGGTGGTATCAACAAATAAATGTTATAGTAAGATAAGGTTGGGCATTGTAGTAAGAGTATACCCAACTCTCAACGATGCAGTAGGGCTTAGGCACAGTTATAAATGTACAAGTAATATGAATGTCAATGCCATGATATAAGCAATAAACATCACAGATGGATGAATGTATAAACAAAGTATATACTTTCACAATTCATCAAAGAAATGTTATATATTAAGATATAGCTTCATTTAAAAAATAACACAAAGTTACCATGATTAAAGAGCAACATTATTATCAGTCAATTATAGTTTGAAAAGATAATAGGTAAAACACTCAAAAGTTGTAGCATTCAATAGAGCAACATTATAAACAGAGTTTAGTTTCCTACTTCTCAAAAGTTGTAGCATTAACAACACCCAACATTTCTTATTTTCAATATTATGGAACCTTAGCAATGTGTATAGTTTTGCATCAGTGGTTAATTATATCTCATAATTGCAGTTGCTCCTAAATTGGATTACTAAGTGGGCATAACCAACTGACATCTAAATAGGGATGCAAATATGGTGAAGATTAAACAATAACACAGTTAAGAGTGTACATATTTAGATTAGTTGCATCAATGGTCAGATAAATAGATAAATTATGGCAATTCATTGACCATATTTAGATTTCTAAAAACATGGAACAAGGCAAAAATGGACAATAAGTACACCAAGCCATATGGAACCCCATTATAAGTAAACCAAGCAACTAATTTCTCATTAAAACACACTGCAAGTTACTTGGATTTCTGTAGCTTTTATAAGTACATCAAACAACTAAATTGAAGGACATATATGGAACCCTATCTGCCATTATATACAAGTCCAAAAACTGATTTATCAAATGTCACATGCAATTCCAGAAAGTTATTTTTCAAATGTCACAGAGCAGAACACATTATATGTACTATATAAAAGTTCAAAATCTGATAGGTGGGGCAAACTTATTTTTCAATTTACCAAACACACAACATTGCCTACATTCCAACCCAAATACCAATTAAAACAAACAAAGAATCTTAAACAACAGTTCGTATCTATCTGCAACTACCATAAAAAGTTCTTATTTTAAAATCTAATTTTTAAACAAACAATAAATCTTACCCTAATTGCAATTCCAAAGCACTACCAAGTTATATGCTCCACGTTTAACGGGAAGAATTTCAACCCAAAATCAAGTACAGAGTATGTCACGAATGCTGATAATTATGAATCAAGGAGTGAATTACATACCTTACAGCCAAACCACTTCCAATCGATCAAGACTCAAATTTTCTTTACTGCAAATTGGTAATCGTATCAAACCGACCCCTACAATAGAAAGAAACGATAATTTTAGACAACCCTAGCCCTATACCCAAATCGAAAATACAAACCCATAACTAAAACAAATCAAACTTCATACAAGTGAGATAGAGGCAAACGAAGAACCTAACGTGATTGTAGATAGATAACGACTATCTCCCAAAAATTACTCTCACAGATTTCAGAAAACACTAGCCCTAGACCCAAATTGACAATACAAAACCAGAACTAAAAAAAAATCAAACTTCATGCAAGTGAGATAGAGGCAAACGAAGAACCTACTGTGGTTGTAGATAGATAACGACTATCTCCCAAAAATTACTCTCGCAGGTTCTCTTCTCTTTGCAGTCGAATGGGTTGGGTAGAAGTGAGAGAAGTGGAGAAAATAGAATACAGTCAAAACTTTTAATATTGGTTACTGTTACAACACCACAAATAATCAGTCCAAAGTGGGAGGATAATTATTAGCTATTGAACAGTTAAATAATAGCGGGCCGTCTGTTTTATGTCGGGCCATTGGAATAAGTCTATTTTGCTACCAAACAAGAGATGAAGGGATATTAATAATACTATCTCCCTTCGTCTCTTGTACCAAACGCAACCTCATAAGATTGTGTTCGAAAGTAGGTTAAAGTATTTCTGGTTCATTGCAGAGAATGCAATCCGCATAGGTCATAGGTTTTATTTGAAGAGGGACACGAAGATTTTTAAAATATATTTGTAGAATATAGAGTTTCTTATCGGATTTCTTGTCCATTATTATGTGACCCCACATCATTTCTTTTTGTGTTTGGTGGCTGCTTGTACAAAAGAACAAATATAATGATACTCTATTAAAAAAATAATTTTATCATGAATGGGAGTCGACTAAGATAATAGGATCATATGTAAATTTTTAAAGATGGGTCGTTTTCATGTTTTTTTTTTTTAATAAAATATTAATGAAATGTTATATTAAAAAACATAAAAATATTACTCTAATAGCAAGTTTTGAAATAAAATTGGGGACAATATAACTTTTAGAATAAAGAATTTCATGAACCTCATATTTTATGTTCAAACATTAATGTCCATACTACAAACATTCGAAATTGAAACCTCCTAATTTATCTAAATCATATTTCACCAACTATGTTATAAATAAAGTATTTTATTTAAATAACTTTATCAGTATATATACATAAAATTTTATATAATTCATTTTGTTGAGGGCAATTTTAATTTATCATTAGTCGTGAGGGGAGTTATTTTATAAAAAAATTCATATTTTTTATTTAAAATATACAACTCTCAACATGTTATTTCATCGACAGAGCATAGAAAACATATGTTTTTCGGAGAATTTGGAACTTTATATGTTTATAAGCGATTGTATATATATCGTTGATATATATAGTACTCCCTCTGTTCTGTCTCGGTTAAAATGAATCGTTATTTTTGGGCACAAATTTTAAGAGAGTTAAAAAAATAGTGTAAAGTAATAATATGAATATATATTATTTAAATTTATGTGTGTAAAAAGATGTACTAAAAAAATCCCTTAATTTAAATTGAACTACCCAAAAAACAATACTGCCTCATGCATGTCAGTAGGAGGGAGGGGTATAAAATAATGGCATATTGAGGGAACGAAGAAAAGAACTTTTGCCAGTTCCCTTTTTGTTTACTCAAATATCAACAATTCGAAAAGTTTATATGATTACAAACAAATCGAGTGGGTTAAAGGCTTCAAACCAACACTCTTCTCTTACGTACCCATGTCAACATGATTCATACTTCATTTATGAACTGTCAAAATTTATCGAAAAATAGTATACCGTACTTATCGTAATGAAAAATACCGTTAAATATCGAACATAAGATATACCAGAATTTTTGGTAAGGTATGATACTGTACCAAACTTTACGGTAAAGTAAATATATAGTTTTATCAAATACTGAGATATGCCATCGTATAACGTACCGCGGTATATATACCAAAATTTTTTAGCATATACAGTTATTTTTGCATATATATATATAATATTATATGTACATATTTATTCAATTTTAATTATAACAAAATTGTTTATTCATAAATTAGGAATTGTAATTAATAAATATCTATACAAATAATAAGAATGTGTGAAATTATTGATAATTAAAAATATTGAACAAGAATTTATAATTATTATTTTAATTAATAATAATAAAACTATAATATATATTTTTTCACATAACTAAATAATTATGATATAATTATACGATCTATTATATTATTTTCTAAAACGAGCATATCAATCTAGATAATTATATAATTAATTACAATAACATAAATATAATTATAATATAAAAGTATGTTTTAACAATATAAGTGTTTTATATGGTCCTATGACTACATATGTTTGATATTAAATATAATATAAGTTATAATATATACATATTAAAAATATATTTAATTTTTTTTAATAGTATATCATGTTTAAATGACCAGATTAATTATAATTCATATACCAAAATCTAATTAGTTATATAAAAATATAATAATATAATTAATTAATATCTTTGTAAATTGATTATATGATATTAGTGGTTCATCTAAAAAATTATTTTATTAAAAAAAAAAAAGTAGCAAATTAATCCTTATGGTAGACACCCCTATGACGGATCACCCTTATGGAAAGCTTTTGTTAAAACCAACCCCTGACGTTCAACATTTGTTGCAGTTAGGTCCTCGCTGTTAACGGACTTCTAACGTCGTTAGATTACTCATAGGGGCATTCATCAAACACATTGTGTGTCACTTGCTTTCAGCAAGGTTCATGAGTGAATAAACCAATTTCAACGAAGTATAAGAAACAACAAGAGGTACATTCACAAGTAAGATATGAAGAACGAGCTTAGTTGCTCTTGAGTAAGGTGATCTACCATAGGATGAGTTTTTGGTGATTATTTGTGAGCTTACTGAGTTTCTTGCACTAGAAGGAATGCAAACGGAAGCTTAAATTAGGCCACGATTTTTTAAATTTCTCAACCTTTTTTCATTAGGAACAAGTTGCATGGAGCATTGTAATGTACTTTGCACTACTCTTTCTAGCATTATTAATAGCAGCTTCATGAGTTGTTGCTTCTTGTCTTTTGATGAGCTTGGAGTAGAAGCCACTTTCTCCCCTGACAAAGAGCTCGTCATGAGTCTCAATTTAAGTTACACTTCCTTGTTGCAGGACAATGACAAGTGTTTTATCTATTTTCGGTCTCGTTTCTCTCGTAATTTAGTCTATAGTATTACTTGTTGTCGTTCGATATGATGCTTTTGTATTCTTTATGTTACATCTTAGGTAAAGATCGATACATGAAGTGGAACAACATTCGAGAAGAGAAACGAAGAAAACGAGGCGAAAAGAGGTGAAAAGGTGAAGAAAAGGCATGGAGAAAGTAGAACGTGGGGCTAGCGGTCGCTAGCCCCTAGCGAGCGCTGAGCTTAGCCATGAGGAGCAAACAGAACGTGGGGCCAGCGGTCGCTATGCCCTAGCGACCGCTGGCCCCTGAAAAAGTAGAGAGATAGAACAGTGGGGCAGCGCTCGCTACCCCCTAGCGGGCGCTACCCCATTGCTTCCAAACTTTAGTCAGCGAGCCAAGGTAGCGCTCGCTGACCCCTAGCGAGCGCTACCCTGGCGCAATCCCCCACGCCTATTTAAATACCACGCGTGATTTTTCAAAGACTTCTTCTCCCTTCACGTTTTTATTTTCTAGTCTAGGGTTTAGACCATGAGAGAAAACACTCTTAGTCCAGTTTTTATTTCTTGTTCGTTCTTCAGTTTCGTTGTGGATTCATTCGTGATTCAAACCCGGAGTTCTTAATACATTATTTTTCCTTTCAATCAGTGAGTTCTTTTACTGCTTTCTTTCCTGCTTTATGATTTATTTCATTTCCGCCTTGCTATTGTTTAATTGCCAACTCAGTAATATAAATCTTCAATCATGTTAATTAATCGAATTAAGGAATGTTTAAATTTAGTTTCTTTAATTCTTCATTCTTAGAGTTATGATTTAATTGCTTATTTAATTTTCGCCTAGATAGATTAATTAGATTAAAAATCCAAAACTCATTCTTTTTTATTGCTTTCTGTCATGCAACATAGATAAAGTCATGTTTAGCCTTCCTTGAGAATACGACTTAGGGTTAACTTACTAGTATACATTGAACTCGTTCTCTTGCGAGCTATTTAATAATAAACTGGAAGTATATTGGCTGGAAAAATTCCTCGTGCCCGATACTGAACAACGCCACGTACTATAGTTAAAAAATAAAAAGGAACAGATTTTGGCGCCGTTGCCGGGGAAGGCTTTAGGCATTCATTTGTGTTGCATTTTATTTTATTTTGTTTTGTTTATTTTGCTTATTCATTTGCTCCCGCAAGTTGCGTTTGATCTTCTTTTGGTTCGTGTATGCTAGGACGCCGAAGCTTGAGACAAGAGTTGGTACCCTACGTTGACAACATCAATAGAATAAAAGTCGTACGTGAGGAGCGGTTTAGGGACGTTATCAACCTCGCCACACTATTCGAAGAGCAACTGGTAATAATGGCCGAGGAAAACGGAGCCCCTAAGAAGCTCGGAGACTTTGCCAGGCCATCTTATGGCATCACGGCATCTGCTATTGTACTCTCCACTGAGGCCAGGAATTATGAGTTGAAACACAGCCACATCAATCTGTTTCCTTCCTTCTACAGGCTAGCTAATGAAGACGCACTCCTCTTCATTAGGGAATTCTGCACAGCCGTCCACTCTATCCCGCTTCAGGCACTGAGCGAAGAAGAACTCCTAAAGAAATGCTTTCCTTACTCACTAAAGGACAGAGCAAAGGCATGGTACCTCTCCCTGCCAGCACGATCTCTACCTACATGGAAGGCGGTGAGTACCACCTTCCTGCTCAAGTACTATCCGAATCATAAGACGCAGCAAATCCGGCTCCAGATTATGCAGTTTGCTCAGGAGCCTGACGAGCCTTTTCACGAGGCCCTAGACAGATTCAGAGAGCTACAGCAGCAGTGCGCGCACCATCAGATTGTGCCAGAACTTCTGTGGCAAATCTTCTACAACGGGTTGCAGCACACTTATCAGTTCATGGTGGATACAGTGGCTGGAGGTAATATATCTGAGAAGACAGCTGATCAAGCAGTAGAGATTTTCGAGACACTAGCCACTAATTCACAGCAGAAAATCTCCCGATCCAAGAGAGTGGAAATCCGAGAGATTGGAGTCAGCCCAGACCTCAAGAAGCAGATGGTGGATATGATGTGAGAGCTGCAAGAGCTAAAGATGAGCAAGGCCTCCGCAGTAACCAACCATGAGCCGGCATCTGAGCCGTGCCCGATATGTGGTGATCTCACTCATGACGAGAATCACTGCACCAGAATGGCGGAGATGACTTATGAAGGAGAAGCAGAAGTTTCTGTTGCACAAGGCTTCCAGCCGTGCCCGCCATTCGAGCAACATCCACAGCAGACTTCAGGATGGAGAGCTCAAAATAATTCCACGTGGAAGGGGCCGAATCAGGGCCAAGGATCAAACTTCTCTGTTCGACAAGCAGCCCCACAGCAGTACTACCCACCGCAGCAGGGGTATTATCCACAGCAGCCTTATTACCCACCTCCGCCAGGGTATTATCCACCACCTTATCAACAGCCGCCGCCACCTCAGTTTCAGCAGCCAGGACCTCAGTTCCAGCCACAGTTCCCATCTGCACCGCGACCGGCTCAGCCTAAATCATCTCTTGAGGACAGTCTTGCAGCCTTCATGCAAGAGAGCAAACTGGCTCGGGAGGCTCAGGAGGCCACTATCAAACGCCTCGAGAGTCAAGTCGGGCAGATCTCTGGAGCTATGAATCAGGTGCAGTAGCAGCTACAAACAGGAAGAATATCGGGATAGGGACATACGCCACACCAAGTGCAAGCCATTACTGTTCTACGTAGTGGCAAGCATGTGGATAACAAAGTGGAGCTCCCAGAAGCTGAGGAAAACAAGGAGGGGAAGGAGAAAGTGAAGGAAAAGCAGATGGAACCAGAACAGCAAACTATTCAGTTGCACAAGGCGGCCAACCCGTACAAGACACCAATCCCCTTCCCGAGCAGACTGAGGAATGAGAAGCTGGAACAACAATTCAAAGACTTCTACGAAATGCTTTCTCAAGTGCGTGTGAATCTGCCCCTATTGAAGGTTATTCGAAATGTTCCGTCCTACCTCAAGTTCTTCAAGGAGCTTGCCTCCAAGAAGAGAAGATTTTCTGATAACGAGTCTGTGATGGTATCCGAGGTAGCCAGTTCCATTATGCAGCAGCCTCTTCCACAAAAGCTGCGAGATCCAGGTAGTTTCGTCATCCCCCTCTCTCTAGGGAATGGTAAGACTGTGACAGGTATGCTCGATTTAGGTGTTGGTATTAATCTTATGCCTTACTCAATTTTTAAGGAATTAGAGTTAGGTGAATTGCAACCCACTCGCATGAGCCTACAGTTAGCTGACCGTTCTGTTAGGTACCCTAGAGGAATCATTGAGAATATTCTTGTTAGTGTAGGTGGTTTGATTGTGCCTATGGATTTTGTTGTCCTTGAGATAGGTGATGTGCATGAGAATGGGCGTGATCACACGTTATTGCTAGGTCGACCATTCATGGAGACTACTAATACTTTGATTGATGTGAAAAATGGTAATATTAAGATGTCAGTATTAGGAGAGTCAGTTTCGTTTTCTGTGCATAAGCAAAAGGCTATGACCTCTGTTAGTTCCATTGAAAATTGTGCATTTATTGAATCTGTTGATACTTTTGCCGAGGTCTCTCTTGTGCAGGATTCCATTATGGACGAGAGCTTCAGATCAGAAGCCGAGATCGGAGCAGTCACTAGCCCTCGGCTGCTTCCAGCCCTCAAGCACACAAGAGTAGCAACCGCTACCCCCCTTAGCCGTCACTACCCGCTGTGAAACCATACTTATTCCCCATTTACCCGACGCCCCTCTTTCTCTCTTCCTCCATGTAGATCTTATCCCAAAAATTATCTTTCCCTTTTATTCCCCCTCACCCGACGCACACCTCCCCCAAACCTTCTATCAAAACTTCTCAATCATTCCACTTTTCCTTCCTTAATTTTGTCATCCACCATCTCTCCCACCCAATTCCACTCATTTCCACCCACCGGAGACTCCTTCCACCACCGCCGAACTCTACCTGCTCGCTGCCGCCACCGCTACTTTTCGGTGAAATTTCCAGCGCACTCCATTTGGTATTTTTCACCCTCCACGGCTCGTACTTCCTACCGTGATTTGAGAGGGTACAACACCTCAATGACTGAAAGTCAGCGGAGGATAGAGCAACAGGTTGTCGAGAACAACCACCGGATTGCTGAGCGAAAGGCTCAGTGGTTGAGTTGGGCTCTTTTTGATCCTCCTCCACCACCAAATCAGCAGTGACTTCTCACTGCTGTTTAGTTAGTTTTCCTTTTTTTCCTTTTTGTGTGTGTCCGGGTTGTTTTGCATTCGGTTTATTTTTCTTGCTTTGTTGCTTCTTTTACTTTGTTTGGCGTTTCTTTTGTAGGTCTAACCCTTTACAACTATTTGAGCTCTCATCACTGCCGCATTGCCCTATATCGGGTATTATCTATTCTTCACTCTTGTTTTTATATTGCAATGAGGACATTGCTATCTTTATTTCGAGGGGGAGGGGTGTGTATGCTTTATATTATAGCATGCGGCGTATTTTTAAAGTATGTAGTTGTGTACTCTTGCTTGTCCACTTGCATTTTGGAGCTTGATAGAATTATTGATCGATTTTGATTGAGAAATATGTTGATTATGCTTGACGACATGAATTGACATTTTGAGTTGATGATCGGGTAATGAGCATTGCATTTTGATTATTGTTGTCGTGGGGCACTCGTTTGTGTAATGGATTGATGTGATAACTTGTAACATGTGCATTTGGTATAAAATTGCTTGATGGCTAGACTTGGATGTTAATGTTTTTAAATTGTGAGATTGAGTTGGGAGGCTTCTGCTCCTCTGAAAATCATGAGCATGGAAAACCACACGAGAGCACTTTAGATAACCTCTAAATGTTCATATCTCGTGACTTTTGGCCATATAACCCGCTCTTTCCAAAAATTTGGCTCGAATGGCCTTTAAAATTGTTATTGAATCAATAGAAGTGCTTGAATAGGTGATAAGAACTCTACCCCTCTTCCTCTATGAAATCAAAGAAAATTTTGAGTTCGAGGAATGGGTATGGGAAACCACGCTAGGATACCCGGTTTAACCGAAATCACACCTAGTGACCAATGTTCTTAAAAATCACTAAAACTTATATGCGTATTGGTTCTTTAATAATTGTGTTTGAAAGATACAAAATTCTAAATCTAGCCCTTGAGTAATTAAAAATCGAATTGCATATGTTATTAATTTGATCGGATTGAAATTACACCTTCGAGGGAAACACGCAATGGTGATTGATGTATAGCATTATCATCCTTTCCGTAAACTCAAATTGAAATTGTTGTCGCAGCACAATTGACTTGCTTCTTGTTTCTAAATCTCCGCATTCTTTTTGAGTTTAGACTTGCTTGAGGACAAGCAAGGTATTGTGTGTGGGGAGGTTGTTTTATCTATTTTCGGTCTCGTTTCTCTCGTAATTTAGTCTATAGTATTACTTGTTGTCGTTCGATATGATGCTTTTGTATTCTTTATGTTACATCTTAGGTAAAGATCGATACATGAAGTGGAACAACGTTCGAGAAGAGAAACGAGGCGAAAAGAGGTGAAAAGGTGAAGAAAAGGCGTGGAGAAGGCAGAACGTGGGGCTAGCGGTCGCTAGCCCCTAGCGAGCGCTGAGCTTAGCCATGAGGAGAAGACAGAACGTGGGGCTAGCGGTCGCTAGGCCCTAGCAACCGCTGGCCCCTAAAAAAGTAGAGAGACAGAACAGTGGGGCAGCGCTCGCTACCCCCTAGCGGGCGCTACCCCATTGCTTCCAAACTTTAGTCAGCGAGCCAAGGTAGCGCTCGCTGACCCCTAGCGAGCGCTACCCTGGCGCAATCCCCCACGCCTATTTAAACACCACGCGTGATTTTTCAAGGACTTCTTCTCCCTTCACGTTTTTATTTTCTAGTCTAGGGTTTAGACCATGAGAGAAAACACTCTTAGTCCAGTTTTTATTTCTTGTTCGTTCTTCAGTTTCGTTGTGGATTCATTCGTGATTCAAACCCGGAGTTCTTAATGCATTATTTTTTCTTTCAATCAGTGAGTTCTTTACTGCTTTCTTTCCTGCTTTATAATTTATTTCATTTCCGCCTTGCTATTGTTTAATTGTCAACTCAGTAATATAAATCTTCAATCATGTTAATTAATCGAATTAAGGAATGTTTAAATTCAGTTTCTTTAATTCTTCATTCTTAGATTTAGGATTTAATTGCTTATTTAATTTTCGCCTAGATAGATTAATTAGATTAAAAATCCAAAATCCATTCTTTTTTATTGTTTTATTTTCTGCAACATAGATAAAGCCATGTTTAGCCTTCCTTGGGAATACGACTTAGGGTTAACTTACTAGTATACATTGAACTCGTTCTCTTGCGAGCTATTTAATAATAAACTAGAAGTATATTGGCTGGAAAAATTTCTCGTGCCCGATACTAAGTCCCTTTATCGGACAGTGAGTCTGGTCTAAACAACGCCATGTACTACAATTAAAAATAAAAAGGAACAACAAGATCAGCTTTTCGGATGGTGGAGAGATGATGGGATATTACTAGAGTAGTCCTTCCAATCATGAAGCGATTGAGTGCTTCTTGCACAAACTTTTCACATTCATAATCCAATGCAATAGTTGTTTCATCCAAGAGCAAGATGGTTGGGTTCTTAAGCATTGCTCTTGCTATAGTTATTCTCTGATTATGGTCCCCATAGAGTTGCAGGTCTCATTAATCATATTTTGCATCGAAACATCAATGGCTTCGGTAGCAAATCTTGTCATTATGTCGCACATAGACAGAGAGCAACTGACACATGTACAATATGTTTGATGAAACGTCCCTATGAGTCATCTAACGGCGTTAGAAATCCGTTAACAGCCAGGGTATAACTGCAACAAGCGTTCAATGTTAGGGGTTGGTTTGAACAAAAACTTTTTATAAGGGGTGATCCATCATAGGGGTGTCGACCATAAGAGTTAATTTGCTACTTTTCCCAAAAAAATATTTAGTATGTTTGTGTATATGTTAGATGTTGTTTAAGATAATGATCATTATGTTTTATATATGCACATATTTTAAATAAATAAGTTTTGGTATACCGTGAAAGATAGGTATATCGAAAGTAAGATAAAGTATACCGAGATAAGGTAAGGTATAGGTAGGTAAAAATGTTATACCGAAAATAAGGTATACCGAACTAAGGTATACCAAAAAGTACGGTAAGATGGTATGAAATTTTTAATACTAGAGGTAAAGGTAAGGTATAAGGTATGACAATTTTAGTAAGGTATAACGTACCGTAACACCCCTACCATCCCTTCAACTTTAGTTGTCCTATTTTATTATAATAATACACTCAACTAAATATAAAATAAGAATTAAAATAGAACAGAAATAGTACAATATACTGCCTCTAACCTGTTATTTATGTTCTATTTTAACAAAAAAATTTCCACAACTTTAATCAAAATATGAAATAAATATCAAAACGAAAAAAAGTAAAAATTTCCACAACTTTAGTCAAAATATGAAATAAATATCAGAACGAAAAAAAGTATAATATGCTTGGAGAAACATATATGAAACATATATGGGGAAATGAATGACAACAGAAAATTATATTAATTAATTAATTATTGTTAGTTTCCTATTCAACAACATTGTGCATTTTCATAGGAGGATCCGCCATGACATGATTTGAGAGGGAAAAAACAATATTGCGAAGATTAAAATATTTTATAAAATCGTGAAAAGTTGGAACAAAAAAATGACATGTTTACGGTAGTTTTGCTCTAATAAAAATGGATAAATTTTTACTATATATAATTCAAAAAAGTAAATATATAATTTAATTTTAACTCGTACAAAAATAATAATAACGAGAAATGAGAAAATACTTGTAACCATATCTATATAAAAAATAAAAACAAAGTATTAGTAATTTTTTTTTTGATAGTTTTATTTCCAATTATTACAACTATTCATGTTATTATATTTCATGTTATTATATTTTTGATATAGTAATTTTTGTTTTCTTTTTTGCAGGTTTTTTCTTCCAACAATTGCATTCATTCATAATACCATATTTTCCAATCATTATAACTATTCATATTAACATATTTTTCATATGGCAAAAATTTTTTCTTTTTTGCAGTTTTTTTTCCAACAATTCATAATATCATATTTTTCATATACTTTCTATATAATATATAAAAATAAAGTTTTGGTAGTTTTTTCTTGTGGATAGTTTTATTTCAAATCATTACAACTAGTCATGTTATTATACTTTTGATATAGTATTTTTTTTTTCTTTTTTGTAGGTTTTTTCTTCCAACAATTGCATCCATTCATAAGACCATATTTTCCGATCATTACAACTATCCATGTTATCATATTTTTTATATGGCATTTTTTTTTCTTTTTTGCAGTTTTTTTCCAACAATTTGCAATATCATATTTTTTATATACTTTTAAATTGTCGTAAAGAGTGTGATATTGTTCTCTTTGAAAGAATGTTGAATAGGTAGTTATGTAGGTGTTGATAATATTATTGTTAGTTATGTTCCATCATGTGCATGAAGTTGACTTAATAATATTTATAGCGTAATGGTATTTTTTTTTAAGAGAAAATGAGAGGTGAGGTGAGTTGAGTTGAGTTGAATTTTAACTCTACCGTTCAAAATTTGCAAGAAGTCGAATTACTTGAGTTAGAATAGTAGTAAATTATATTTAGCTCACCTACTATTTTCAAATTTTTTTTAAAATATTATTTCAAAGTGCAATATATTTTAGCTGCAATGTAAGGTGCATTTGCAAAAATAATTCTTTCACTGTTGCATTGTAGTTGTTGGAAATCATTAGTTTTGTTTTTAAAGATATATAAATTGGGTTTGAAAGATTTATTTGCGGGCGTCATCTAGTGGTGAATTACTATATTTTGTTAATTGTTAACTCTTAAACATAATCACACCAGACAAACCGAGATAAATTGAATGATATTTCTTAAAAAATTGCAAACTTGAATTTGCGAAAATTACATGTATGTCAATCACACTGGAGTTGGAGAAATACAAAGTGACAACGAACTATTTTAACTTCAAAATTTCTAATTTTTCTTTAATATAATGCATAAATATGCTATTAATGTATTATCTTTATTCTATTTTTTATACTCAAAACATTTAATAATGTATAATGTTGTGATTTATTTTTAAATAGAATACATTTTATAATTTACATATGAATATTTCTAATTCTTAATTTAGATATTTTATCATTGTGCATCGCATGGGATAAATTTTCTAGTATATATATAGTAATTCTCACCGTTAGGGGTGTCAATCGGTAACCGGTTATAGGGAAGAATCAGTACCGCACCGGTACAGAACTGGTACCGAACCGGGAACTGGTTACTGAGTTCTGATTTTCCAAAAAATTAACCGATTCCTGGTACTCAATTTTTGAAAATAATCAGTACCCGATTACTCAGTATCGAACCAGGTACCGACAAATAAAATTAAATATTAAAAAAATATTTTATATTTATTTAAAAATATTTTATATATTATAAAATATTTTAAATATTATAAAATATTCACAAATTAAATTTAATTATATTTATATTGAATTATTATTGGTTTAAATTAATATTTTTTAAATAAAAAAATTAAAAAAATTAAAAATTAAAAAATTAAAAAAATATCGGTACCTTATCCGGTTCTGAATCACTCGATACTCGATTAACCAATAAAAAAATCGGTTCCGATACTGATTCCTAAAATTTCAAGTTTTTTGGTACTGGTCCCGGTTAACCGGTACCGAACCGATTGACACCCCTATCCACCGCCTGCGGTGGGCACATCTTAACGCGTTCACGATTGATGTGGCAATATCACGTTATTGCCACATCAGCATGCGAGTCACTATATATTTATTTTATTTTTTTATTATTTTTTATTATTATTTTATATTGAATAATATTAAATTATATCATAATCAATAATCAATAAATTCTAATTAAAAAGTGATAATTAATAAAAAAAAAATTATTAAAAATCTAATATTTATTTACATGGTATGTCACATCATTCATGGACGTATCAACCCACGTGGAGGAGTGAGCATTTCCGTATATATCTATTGGATTAATGCCAACTTTGCTGGGAAAATGCCAACAATTAATTGTTCGCTAAATTGACTTCGATCCATCCTTTTATTTTGTGTATTTGGATCAACTTCTTCACTAAATTGAAATCCATGTATGTGGATACAATTTATACAAAACCGTTAGCATCTTCAATTTAATTACACTTGTTAGTTATTTCTTTCACTTTAAAAATGATTAGGATATAAAACTGCATCAAAGACAAGGACACATGCATCAAACATAAGATATATATATATATATATATATATATATGTCAGCCCTGACAAGGAAATAACAAGACTATGTTATCAGCATTGAAGGATATATGAGGACGGATCATCCATCTTCACATGCATATCCCAATTCCCAAAGGTAGGTGCAAAACTTCAATGATCAGTTCTTCAATCAATCTGTTCAATTCTACCTCATTTGCATGCATATGGATTGCGGAACTGCCAACCAAAACTAATAAACAGTATTACTACCGTTCCACTATAGTGACTACATTTAACTAAATATGTGAGAGTTTTTTGTTAACTAAATATATGAGAGTTTTTTGGTCAAACGTGACCACTTTTAATAGGACAGAAGGAATAGTAGTAATAAAAAATCAAGAAGACGTAAGTCTAAAATGTGTAATAAAAGAAACTTATGTCTTAGCTAGCCTCAACCGTCATTAGAGCATCCATAGTGGTGGAGTTCGGGATGCAGCGGGCAGGAGAGTGGACAACGGCTCCTATTCAATTTTTGCAACTAGCATCAAATTTTATGGAAGCGGATCGTCAATATCTAGCATCACTCGACACATCCGACGAGTAACGTCCAAAAAAAAAGAAGAAAGCCTTTATCAAGAGGGATCGAGAGGCTGCCTTACAACGTCTATACAACGACTACTTCTCCCAAAATCCAACATTCAGAGACAATTTTTTCTGACATCGGTATCGTATGCAGAGAGAATTATTTCTCCGCATCGTCACGACATTGGAGAATCGTGAAGAATATTTCCGACAACGGACGGATGCTACGGGACGTTAAGGGTTCATGCCACTACAAAAATGCACGATTGCAATCCGGCAACTTGCAAATGGAGGTGTCGCCGATCAATACGACGAGTATCTCCGAGTCGCCGAGTCAACAGGCATCGAATACCTCAAACTTTTTTGTCATGCTGTTATTGAGGCTTTTGGGTCTTAATATTTGAGATGGCCCAACCAATAATATGTCCAACGCCTAATAGAGCTTCACAAAGAGAAGCATGACTTCCCCAGCATGCTCGGTAGCATCGATTGCATGCATTGGGCGTGAAAAAATTGTCCGATGGCGTGGCGCCGAGATTATACACGTACTGATAAAGGACACCCAACTATCATGCTCGAAGCGGTTGCCTCCCAAGATCTATGGATATGGCAGGCTTTCTTCGGCGTCGCCTGATTGGCGAACGATATTTGCGTGCTCAAGCAGTCTCCGGTGTTCAACGATGTGCTCAACGGGAAAGCGCTTCGTTTGACGTTCAAGGTTAACAACAAACAATACAACATGGAGTATTATTTAGCCGACGACGCTTACTCATCTTGACCGACTTTTATCAAATTAATGTCGACGCCCACCGACGAGAAACGGTCTCGTTTCAAGGTTATGCAAGAAGCGGCACGCAAGGACGTCGAACGAGCATTTGGAGTACTCCAAACTCGATGGGAAATCATTAGAGGTTCGGCACACCTTTGGTTTCGTGAGCATTTATCTGACATCATGTATACTTGCATTATTTTGCATAACATGATTATTAAAGACGAAAGTCCATATGCGACTAGTTGGGCACCGGAGACCGATGCAAACTCCTCCTCCAGTACACCCGAAGAAGCTACTCGCGGTGTCAAGATAAATTCAAGGACTACATGGAGCGTTCAGCGAACCTCCGAGATAGGCGTACTCACGAGATGCTCGAGCATGATTTAATCGAAGAAATCTACGCTCGATTCGGTTCTTTAGATTAAGTGTGTTTTATTTATTTTCGAATTTATTTATTTATTTAAATTAATTATATTTTTCTCAAATTAAATCATTCTAAATTAAAGTAGAGAGTCCCCCACTGCTAGAAATCAACACAACCTCTCTAAAAATTGTGGACCTCACACAAAAAGTTCTATTTATTTACGAAATTGACACTGAAAGCCTAAGTCCCCATTGGGGATGTTCTTAGCGCTGCATTTTGAAGAGACGGACCCTAATAAGAATCAAACTCGTACACATATATAAGATCAAAAAAAAAGAAGTGATTTTTAAGGTTCTTTATTACTCCCAATTCCAAAAACACATTAAAGTAAGGGTCTTAAATCGTGCGGGTTAGGTCGTTATCGGGTCAATTTTATAACAACCCGACTTTTTAAGGTCAGACTCGAACTCGACCTGTTAAAGTTCTGTTGAATCCGCATCCAAACCCGACCTGTTAAGCTCAAACCCGAACACGACACGAACATGATAACGACACGACACGTTATCGACACAATAAAAAATTAAATTTATATGATAAAAAATATATAAATTATAAAATTATAATAAAAATACTAAATGCATAATTTTTAAAATTTATATTCATTTTTATATTTAAAAAACATACAAAATACTTTGGTAAAAATTTCACAAATTACATTTATTACAAAATATAATTAATTAGTACTATTATAAAATTTTCTTATCAGGTAATCTGAACCCGACCTAATAATTTCGAGTTTTTATTGGGTCAACCTGATAACGACTTGAACTCGATAAGACTTGACATTAATCCATTAATTTCATGCGTATTCGTGTCGGGTTATCATGTTTTCAAAAATTGACATATCCATGTATATGAATGCCTGCATAAGTTAGTTATATTACTACATCAATTGAGGCATTTAAGACGGTAGCATGCAGTAGCTGGAAAGCTAGCTAGCTGTGTTTTCATTTAACATCTGGCTTGATTTCAGACAAAGACAAGACAAGTAATTAAACACTTGTATATCCAATAAAGAACCATCATATATATAGTGGACCCTTTTGAGACAAGTAGACATAAATATTTTAACCAACTTTAGTCCAAGATTTTCATGTTCATTACAGAAAATTAAATTATAAAGTAGCTGCCTTGCCTGCCCTTAGAGCATCCGCAGTAGCGGGCAGTTTGGGGTTGGCAAAAATGGGTTTCGGTAGCATTTCTGTAATTAAATGGAACTTTTAAAGTTTGGGTTTTGAGAGATTGTTGGTAGGTAGTAGTGGGGGTTTCACACTTTGGGTTTGGGAAACTCTACTAATCATTATAGAATGATTGAATTTGTATTAATTTAATTTGTTAATTTTATTTGTTAATTTATAATTACAAATTTAAATTAATAAATATGTATTTAAATTTTAATATGTTTTATTTTATTTAATTATAAATTTAATAAAACGAAAAAAAAACCAAAAAAACGAAAATTAAAAAAAATTAAATTACAAGACATAATTTAAAACATTGAAAATTACAATACTTAATAATTAAAATCCTAATTTAGAAATTAAAAATTACAATACTTAATAATTAAAATCGTAATTTAGAAATTGAAAATTACAATACTTAATAATTAAAACCCTAATTTAGAAATTGAAAATTACAATACATAATTTAAATCCTAAACTTATAAATTGAAATCAAACATATTCTTAATTTGTGCACACATCTTGTTGTGCATCTCGAGTTGCTCGGGATTCATCCTCGACGTATCCTTCATCAAGATCTTCCAATAAGCAAGTCTTGTTGTTTCGTACGTGAAGGTTGATATTGCGTTGGAGCTTAATTTCAAAGCATCCAACACTTCGATCGTTTGTTCGGGGGCGGGGGCGGAGTCGGAGACGGAGGCTTTACCTTTGGCTTTTCTCTTCGCCGCCTTCGTCCCCATCGGACGTTCCTCAGGTTCGGTTTGGGTTTCACCACCTTGGGTGGAGTCGCTCGTGAAGCCTTCTCCCATATTATTTTTCCCCCGTTTGTCGGAGGAGGTGTCGGGAACAACTCGTTGGAACTTTTGCGTGTTCCGTAAAATCTCCCAACAATGCCGATATTTGAAGTCGGCGTTCTTCATTTGTTTGTACTCCGCCAACGCCTTTTGATAGACGTCGTAGTCGGAGTTGCCGCTTGCCCATCGATCGGAGCACCAGTTGTAAATCGCACAAAACTCCCGTGTCAAATTTTGGATACGTTGCCAATGACACTTCAATTGTCGAAGGTTGCGAGGCCTCGACGAGTTTTGGCGGTTGAAGGAGTCGGTGATGCGCTTCCAATAGACCTCGGCCTTTTGGTTGTTGCCGACGATAGGGTCTTGGCTTGTGTCGAGCCAAGTGTGACAAAGTATGATGTCGTTGGCCTCGGTGTAGGCTTGCTCACGTTTGGGACGATCCGAACTCTTGCTTTGGGAGAGAGCAATAGGCTCGTCTGTACCCTCATCCAAGGAATCATTCAAGTTGATTTCTCCGGCTTCATCGGATTGTTGTCGGCCGGTTGAGGTGGTTGAGAATGTAGGAGACGGTTGTGAACCGAATTGGGGTGCGTAAGGAGGAAGTTGAAACCTGGGATAAGTTTGGCCGGGGTAAGAATGAGTAGAAAAAAGAAGAGGGTTGAATTGTGAAAGTGAGAAATTAATTTGAGATTGAGGGGAGTGAATGTAGGGCGAGGGAATGTAGGGTGAATTTTGGCTTGAATAATTGTCGGATGAATTGTTGTCCGAACTTTGGTTGTCGGAGCTTGCACCTTGGCTCCCACTTCGGAATAAGAACGGATTGAATTCGTCATCCATGATATTTTTTTGTAATTGTAAGAAATTTTTAGTGAGTAGATATGTTTGAAAGATTGGAGGATAAATGAGATGTGTGAAAATGTGGGATTGAAATGTGGTATTTATAGATGAATTTAAAAAATTAAAAATTAAAAAAAAAACGAAAAAAAAAAATAAAAAAGTGTGTGGGCGCGCTCCCGAGGACCTGCAGTGGTGAACCCGCGCGCGCCCCTGCGCCCGATCTCACATATGTGACACCTGGCGCGCGCCCGGGGCACCCGCAGCGCGGGTATCACGCCCGGGCGCGCGCCCCACCCGTTTCCCAAAGCTGCCCGGGGCGCGCGCCCCCTTGCCGCTGTGGATGCTTTTACAGTCATGCATACTAGGTTTAGTATATATATCTTTCTTAATAATTCGCATCCCATTACCCACATAACAGTATTTAGATCATGCATGATATAAACCATACAAAGCTTACTTCTTTAATGGAATCACTAAGAATTTTTACCAACCTCATTTAAACTCAATTAGGCTCAACAAATTAGATTTGATATCCTCCACTTGGATATAAACAATCCCAGGTAAAACTCCTAGTGATCCTGGGATATATCATCACGAATCGAATAATATATGCATACATTTGTATGGAAAATTTGTCATATGGCATGGTGTAACGTTTATACTTTAATCGATAAAGGTTATCCAACAATCATTGTAAAAGTCGTTGCATCCCAAGATTTGTGGATATTACATGTGTTTGGCTTTGCGCAATTAACAAATGACATTTGCATATTCAACTAGTCTCTAGTTTTCAACAACGTTAATTTTTCATGGAAAAGCTCCCCATTTTATCCATGACTACTAACATTGGGTATTATCTAATCCATGATGTTTACCCCTTGACCTATGATCATCAAATCAATATAAGATCGTTTAAGATTATGCAAAAAGAGAGAAAAGTATTTAGAATATTCCAATTTTATTGGGCAGTTAACAAAAATTCGACACGCCTTTCATTTCACGACAACATAAAGAAGAAGACCACGTACAAGCAATCAATTGGACACCCAAAACCAAAGTGAAAAAATTATTCTGAACTTTACTTGTGAAAACTTGCGATTTTACTTCCTCCACCTCGGAATAATTGTTTAGCTTCTATTTATAAATGACGTCAAATTTTCTATTTTATTCTCACACAATAACATTTCGTAAATTGTTCGATTTATTGTGCAGCATATAATTGGGATTAAAGTCTTTAAAGATGTAATTTTAGCCACAATTATATGAATTTTGATGGTGGGATTCATAGACAAAGAGAGACGTATGATATATATAACACGAGACATAATAATAACAGTCAAATGTTAAAATATAATTTTTAAAAAAAACTATATGAAAAATAGCTTCTTAATTAAAAAAAGATAAATAATAGTAATACTTAAACTAATTAACCTTTCTAACATAATATTTAAACTAATTTTTATTTAAGAAGATAGAGAATTTTAAATTTTAATTTTTTAATTTTTATATCATAAATCATTACATTAGTTTATATAATAAATCATTACATTAATTAAAAAATTGTAATTCAAATTGAATCTCTATTTAAATCTTTATTTTAATATATATAGATTATTGTATAAAAAAATTGAATGACTAATAAATTTACTTGGGAAACAAAAATAAAATTAGGAATTTCTTCTATATTCCTCCAGGAAATCATTGTAATTATGTAAAATGATCATTAATTATGGAATTATGTGAAAACATGAAACTACTAACAAATAGAACCGGAAGGAGTATTTGATTTCATTGCATCTCTACTATAATACAATTTCAATCAAAATTATTTACGTTACTCCTTAAACCTCTTCAAGCCTCTTATTTAATTTTTCTTATTTTTTAAAATTTTTAGAATTTTAAATTTCAAAATATTATTATATTAATGAATAGGTCTAGATATAGTAATTATAATCTTAATTAATTAATGGACATATTTAAGAACATTCCATAATTTAGGTATAATGTGTAATATTAACTTAAATTAATATATTATTAATAAAATCATGATAAACTATGTATGTTGTCAACCTCAGAATGATACAAAAAATAGAAATGTAGATTACATGATAATATAACAAATTTTCTATTTTTATACTCAAAATCTATCTCAAATACATTATTAAAACATTAAAAAATTATAAAATTATGCAAATAGAATAATAAATTGCATAATAAATTGAGTACTTGATGATGACCGATTTATTATTCAACTGACCTTAATTCGATAGGAGATGAGAGAATTATGAATAAATTTAAAGAAGACATTAGAAATCAGCATCTCATTGTAATTTAATTGCAATGAAAAAGTTAATTAAACTAATTAGTGAATACATCGATAGATAATAAATTAAATAATAACGAAATAATTACTAATTAGCGGTAGATTGATAGAATTTTAAATTTGACCTCCCAAATTACTTTATTCATATTTATCAGAATTCTCATAATTTTGGAGTTCAAAAAAATCATATTAATCACATATAATATTATATATTCTTATTCATGTAGACATATGATATTTATATTATGTTTTTATTTCTTTGTATATCATATATTTTATTATATATTTCTCCATATTTAAGTATAATTTTCATAAACATATTATATAAAGTGATATATTAGTTTGAGATGTATATTTTGATAATTAATTTAATAATATATATATATATATATTATAACCTTTTCAAATCTAATAAAACATTATAAATTGTATGAAAATGTCTGGATATCATATTATTTGAAAAAAATAATAAATTTTATAATTTATCACATATAACTATTATAACATATTTTTATTATTCAAACAATCCATATATATTTTTCATTATAAATAATAAAAATTGAGAATTCAATCAAATAGTATATAATCTTCTTATTTATTTATATATCTTATATTAGATTACATACTATTTCATATTTAAATATCATTTTCATTAATATAAAAAAAATATTTAATGATTATATTTCGATACCTATATGAGAATTCAATCAAATTGATAATTTTTCGCCATATATCATTATTAGAGAATGAAATTGAGCCTCCTTATAACTCACATGTTAAGTTATCTATTAATGGATATATATTTTTAATGTATTTGATTGTACTTTAAATGTATTTTACTTTTATCTTTAATCCAAAAAATCAACATTCCTAATTATTTATCATACTAATTAAAGACAAACTTATATTTTTTTTTTTTTTGTTTCAGCAAGTAGGGTTGTGAACGAATCAAATAATTTTGGTTCGATTCGGTATTCCATTCGAAATTTGGTCATTCGGTATTCGATTCGATATTCGTAAATATTCGACTAAAATTATAAATAACATATATATATATATTATATGTATAAATATATAAACATATATTTTCATATAACTATTTAAATGTAAAACTTATTTTATCTATTAAAAAAACAAATTTTAACTTAATCTTTAATTTTTGTTATAATGAGATTTCGTATCAAATCGAATATTAATGAATCGGATCGAAATTTGAATTTAATAATTTTAAATATTACTATTATTTATTATATTAAACAAATTAAATATTCAAATCGAATATTCGAATATTTATAACGAATCGAATACATATCATTATTTAATATTCACAAATGAATATAAATACAAATTGAATGATTCGAATAATATTACGAATAGAATCGAATATTGTTATATTCGGTTCTATTTGATTTGTGTACAACCCTCAAGTAATTATTGAACTCAATTCATGTCATTTTTATCACTATTCCATAGTTAAGCCATGAATGTAGATAATTGTTTACACTCAATAACACGCAAAATCGTGAGAACTTTTAGATTAATTAATATTATATGAAATCAACAATTCATTGACGTAAATGTATGCATTGTAGTTACAAATAAATAATTTAAATACATTTTTCACTCCCAATAAAATTCATATATATAATTTTTAAAGCAAACACGAGAATATATATTTATCTTTTAATCAAATTATGAATGTATATATGCATATAAATAAATGAGTTCATATTATTGGAGTTTATTTTCATATAGACATGACATGACCATGAATTGATTAATTGAGAGGCAAGGATGAGTAACAAGACATCACGGTTCCAATTTTACATCGTTGGTTCTTTTAAACTTGTCTTACAAAAAATATGTTTTTACAATAATGTACAAATTATAATGTAAATTTTTGAATTATAAATAATTAATAAAAATAGTGATAAAAAATATATTAATGAAAAACTGGTTAACGATTCTGAACATATTGAACACCTATAATAATAATGAGTATTATAATCATTTTTACTTTACTTTAAAACGAATATGAGTATATAAATTAAATTCAAATATATTTTAATAAAAAATATATTAAGTTAGTACGAATCTATTAATAGACAATTTTACAAAAATTTAATATTTATGATATAAATATATCAAGTTGTAAATTTATTTTTTCATTAATTTTAGAATAATGACAAGTTTACCATAATCAAATATACATAATTAACATACATGTTTAGTATATGAGTAAATAATTTATATATTTATGATAACAAATAGTAATAAACAAAATACCGGCAATAATCTAGTTATAATATATTGACTTATTGAAGCAATAAAATACCAGTTAGAATGCGAGTGTTTGGCAAGAGCAAAATGGAAAATTCCAAAGTAATAGATAGGCACCAACATAGACAGACACAAGTGTAAGGAATAGTAAGTCTAATATTCCAGTCCGTCACAAATCCAGTCAGATTGTTGTGTTACAACATTCATTGCAGCAACAAACAACACTTTTATACTAAAACTACAGAATATTCATACTACACGAGTTAGCACCTTTACAAGAGCATCAAAAATACAGACCTTTATCACTGCATTACTATTACTACATCACCTATACCTGCTGCTGCTTCACCACCACAACGCAATCAACCAATATTTGATCAGAAGATTCAACGTCAGCCAAACTCACAAAATGGACGAAACAAGTTGTTCAAAATCCTTTTCCAGTGTGACGATGCTATCATGAGTTTCCCTCAGCCTAACCTGCGCAAAGGCAATCTCTTCATCCTCCCTTTCTTTCGACAACTCAACTTGTGCAAGCTTTATCTGCAACTTCTTTATGTGCTCTTGGATCTCCTCCATTTCTCTTTGCTTCCTAGTTTTCACATTTAAGTGCTCTGAGATCTGGCAGTGGAGAGTGTGTTCATTGTTCACTAGCTTTCCTCTTTTATATTTCATAGCAATCATCTCGGTTATACAGTCCAAAACTTGCCTAACATGAAACCCATGCTTTTCCAAATCGGCGAGTGTTTCTTTTATATCTTCCATGATACTTATGGGATCATTTAGCTGCAACTTGGAGGCTCTTTCGATTACACTGGAAAACGTTACCATATAGCCTATAGCCAAGCCTTCTCGTGAACTTTCTTTGAAATTATTCAAAGGCTGAAAATGTGGCGTCTGTGGAAGCCTCTTGAAGACTTCCATTGATTCAATTGTCTTCCAAAGAATAGTGTTTTTAACAAAAGGCAGGTTTCCTGGTTCACTAGTTAAAATGGCAACTTTATCGACTGAGGTGGGAGCTAGCGCTGCTCTATCCTGTGGTAGCTTCTCATCGGCCTCATTTAATATAGCAGCAATGGTCTTTTCCACAGAAATTTGAGGTCGACTAGGTATCGAAGGACTTTTATCGACCATATCAGTAGCCCGTGCTTCTTTTTCTGGCTGCTTCTCAGTAACCTGATCGAGCAAAGCAACAGCAGCCTTTTCCACAGAATGTATTCTTTGTGGTTCACTTCCTACAGGAACTTTATCTACAAAGGAAGGAGTTTGTGTTCCATTTTTAAATTGCTCTTGAGTGCCTTCATCAAGCACAAGGCCAGCATTGTTATTCTCAGAAGGCTTTTGTGGCTCAATTGATACAATATCACCTTTATCCACCAAATTAGCACATAGTCTATGACTTCCTGGCTGCTTCTCACTAGCCTCATCAAGCACAGAACAGTCGCCATGGGTGTCCCCATTCACAATGCATTGCGCCCCAGTGTCCGCTGGAAGCAGTCCTATTAATTCAGAGTTTTATCAGTCAAAATGCAAAAAATTGAGAGTGGAAGTTGCAATGTAAGCTTACTTGAGCTGTCAATTACAGATGACATGTGTATCTCCTCAATCCATTTCGAAAGTGGTTCATTATCAAGGTCGTTGCTGGGTTCAATAACTTCCTCTATGTCCATTTCACAGTTATCTCTTGTCGCCTTACCTCCAGATGTAACAACTAAATCTACACAAGCAAAGGACAGTAATCAACAGGGCAGGTAAAGCATGTGAAAGGAGAGCAAAGGCAATATGATTATAACCATTATTTTTTTTTCTGAATCTTGAGATAAAAACAGAGATACTGCTCCGCAACTTTAAACACCCATATAAGTATCAAATTTAACCCCAGGTAAGTATCTTACCACGAACTTTGACTGCAATCCTACCATTTGTTATCTGCTTCCGTCCTCTTTTTGGTGAACGATCGTCTTCAAGCCTGACTGACTCTTCTACACCAGATCTTTCATGCTTACTAGCCAATATTCGCTTGGTCAATGACACTTTTCTTTTCCCAGGACCAGACTGGGTAATAGCTATCTTTTCATGATTCAGCATAGTCTTTTCCTGATTTTCCTGATTGGGAGTGGCCTTTTTCTGGTTGGGAGTTGCCTTTTCCCGATTGGGAGTCGCCTTTTTCTGGTTGGGAGTTGCCTTATCCGGATTGGGGGTCAGCTTTGCCTGCTTGGGAGTTGCCTTTTCCTGGTTAGGAGTCCCTTTTTCCTGATTGGCAGTCGCCTTGTCCAGATTCCGAGTTACCATTTCCTGATCAGGTGTCGCATTTTCCTGATTCCGAGCTGTCTTTTCATGATTGGGGATAGTCTTTTCCTGATTCTGAATTGCCTTCTTTTCCTTATTCAAAATCACCTTCACCTGATTGAGAGTCGCCGTTTCCTGATTGGGGGTCGCCTTTTCCTGATTGGAAGTCGCTGTTTCCTGATTGACGGATATCTTTTCCTGATCCGCCCTCGTCTCCTCCTTAGTGGATTTTGATGCATCTATCCCAGTCACCACCACTTCAGGAAGTCTATGCAAGTCACCAGCTTTTTTGTTTAAATGACCTGAACTATGTCCTCCATGTTCAGCATTGCCTACCACAGCAAATAATTCTTAAATTTAACATCTACAGGCAAAGTTTTTTTCAGTGAAGTGATAAAATGAAGAGCCCAAAGAAGATGCCATTATTTATACCCATGACTGTGACCAGAGTCTTCGTGCTTTCAACCAGAATCCTTTTTGGCCTGCCCCTTTTTCTCTTCTCACTAGGCCAACTTTTTCTCTTCTCACTAACGTCTGTGATTCCCAATTGATTGTCATCCTGCAAAGGAACAGATGGTAATAAGCAGAAAGAATGACATTGTAATATTCTCAATATTCTTTCTTTTCTCTTCAAATTCTTGAATCTCCAACTTAGCAGCATTGGGGTGGTAGGAAGTAGTATAAGATCTACACATAACAAGGTTTCAAAATGCATTTTTCGCCTTGAGGCATTTTTCTATTGAAGTGCGAGGCTTAAACCTTGGGGCGAACCAGACATAAGCATCGAGACAAACCAAGGCACAAATAATAAAGTTCTAAATTCATACCAGATATCATAAAACAAAAAAAAAATCAAATGTGATAACAAGTTACAATTTTAAAGAATCCCAACAAATATTGATATATTAAAAGTGCAAGAAATCCAAATCAACCCCAGCATCCATCTCCACCTCTTAATTGGCAAAAGGAGCTCATGCCAACACGCCGGAAAATAGCTCATGTCACAGCAGCTGCGTAGGAAAGGGAGTGGAATGGAAGGTTGCACCGGAAGACAGAGCATAGAGGAGATATTAATTTGTGATAGGTTGAGTGACGGGTATTTGTATTTTAATCTAATTTTGTTAATCTATCCATAATTGGGTCACTTCAGATGTAATTGTCTTCATTTTATCAAAACTCAATAAATATTTTATTCAATTTTGTAAAACCCGTGATATTTTAAGCCCGGAAAATGATAAAAATAAGTTTTGAACTGCCTCAAGCACCTTGACTGCCTTGACCGTCTCATACCACCTCGATTGATATGAGGCAGAAGCCTCAACCAGATCCATGAGGCAACGCCTCAAATGCAGTTTTGAAGAGGCTCCCAAGGCAGGCCTCACGGCCACTTTTTGAAAACATGACACATAGAACACATAAAGCATGTATTTTTTATTAAGACATTAGACCAATCGAGTGCATCACGCCTCCATAATGATGCACATCATAATCTGTTTAATAAGTTCAGTGGAACCAACTCGTCTATAATTTATGATTTACAGATTCAGATTATCACATTGTTTCTTTCCCAAAAGAAGACTGTCATGCATCCATCCTGCTAAATAGCAATATATGCAATAATGTTTTAAGCACATCGCCACAAATCAACGTATTCAACTGAGGGTTCCAAAACATGATCGATTGAAATGGGAACTGGTATTACCTGAGTATCTACCGGCAGAAGTATAAAAGGCAATGAACAGTCCATGCATTGTCAAGGACAATAGGAAGATAAGTAACACTTTACATCAAAGGAACCTAGTATAGCACATTTTCGAGTGTTTTTCACATTTCTTAATGGGGTAACTTTCAATCTGTGTTAGATGAAGAGAAGCATATTGTACCTTAAAATACTTGGCCATAAATATGATATAAAAATTCACAGATGCTGTTTGAGACCACTACTGATTCCCTCAACTCAACAGTCAACCCTTGCATGTACTCTGTCCAATTTATTTCTCGATCATTTTCACCATCATCTTGTGAATATAAATTAAGTTACAGTCACGGACAACTTAATTGTTTAATCAAGATCACATGACACCATACATACTATTCATCGATACCAGACAAATTAACAATATGTTTTTTAACAATAAATAAAATTAAACTAGCACATCAAAATAATATGTAAACTTATTGTGTTTCTCATGTTTCTCACCTACCTTGATTTTCTGACTTGTGAAATCATGGACTTGTTGTCTCTGATCATCCACACCAATAAGAACTTTCTTGTTGGAAGGACAAGTTCTATAACCTCCAGATATTCCTGAGCTCCATGTTTTTGCGGATGACAAGCCTGTGAGAACAGGAAGTTCAGTTTCATTTTTTCCAGGCTTATTTTGGACAACTTCTTCAGTGTTTCCAGGTGTCACTGGTTCCTTATCTGCAAATTTATTCAAAGTTTTGTTAATTGAACAAATGTATATGCAAATTCTCGATAAAAATAGACATCAAACAATTGATACCTCTAGTTTCAAGTGGCAATATGTGTACAGTGCTCTTCTCCAGAGAGCTCGATGTGGATATATTTTTTCCAGTGGCAATTTGAGTGGTACGAGTGTTCCGTTGCTTTCTCTGCTGCATGATTCCAGTCATGGATTGAAACTTAAAATTTAAGATCTTGCAATACACAAAAACATGCTAGTTTGGATTGTACAAATAATCATTTTTCACAATAAGTTCCGTTACTTTGCGTTAAAAAGGTCTGAAGTCGGAGGGACTTCCAAAGTATAAAATTTCTAATGAAGCAGTGTATAAATTCCGGATAGGGACGCAATGATAAATGGAACTACAAAGCTCAAACATCAATACAATCAAATTTATTATGCTTAGAGTTGTATCTAAAAGATAACAGCCGGAAACTATAGTAAATTGCTTCTTCAACATATTGACCCATTACGAGTATAATGCATTGACTATGGACTTTGTCACCATGGAATAGCAAGTGAATCGAAGAAAAATGATATGCAATATATAAGGGCATGTATGACTTACAACATTTTCTTCCCATGAATGATTAGAGGAGAATTGATTCAATGTAGTCTGAGCCATACAGTTTTCCATGATACTTAAAGATTCTGGGCTTTTAACACCACATAAAAACTCTTTATTTGGTCTGTCCTGCACATCTTTTTCGTTTGCTCCGAATAAATTCCTTTCACTTGGCTTTTTGAGAGGCTGAGAAAGTAAATCCCCTGAATCAGAAAAATATGCTCTCTTTTTTGTCAAAAATGTAGCCACGCAAGACAATTTCTGATTGCCTGGAATGAATTGCTCAGACTGACCATTTGTTGATACCATTGTAGACTCTATTTCCCCAAAACAAGTCTCATCCTCATTCAGTGAATTGCTCACTGGAGCAGTTGCTACAGAGACACTAGTTCTTTCCGGTGAGTGATGGACGCACACCTTATCATCTAAGGTTGGGATAGAGGATTCCTGAGACAATTGTCAAGCCTTAGACTAACTAAAGATTGATATACAAATGTAAATCTCCCTGATATTTACACAAAATCCTAGTAATGCAAGACAATACATATGATTCAAAATTCTCCTATATTGTCCGCATTAATAAGTGCTTCAGAAAATCAGTTCACAAGATTCTAACCAGTAAATACATAGTTCAATCTTAATACACATAGTATACTCTTTGAGTAGATTAACACGGTCTTATCCTTTTGGAATACTTCCTCAATCCCATAAAACATAGCACACTTCCCTTTCTCAATTGTCCCAGAGTCTCAATAAACTTGGCACAACCAAATATTTGAAAAAAAATCATTCTCTAAAAAGGTGTAGATCCTTATTAACCATGCCCAAAAGAAATGTCATGCTTATCACGATGGAGGGAGTATAATAATAATAATAATAATAATAATGGCACTGAAATTGATGCTTTAAACACCTAAACAGAATGGGTAACAGAATTTGATAGAGAGCATACAAAAAAGTAAGTGAATGCACTAGCATCCATTTCCCATTGTTATGTCCATCGTTGTAAAAAACCCTTGGAGGCTCACCTCCAAGGGCCTCCTGAAGAAATTACCTCAAGGCCTATGCATAGATTGCCAATAATGAGGCTAACGCCTTTTGCGGCTGAGGCTTATGCCTCAAGGCCCACCACCTCAATGGCAGGTGAGGCTCAAGCATCGTCCACATATGCAATTCAGCTTATATTTGTGATATTTTTTAGGTTTATTTAGTTGAATCGACATAAAAATGCAACATTCATTAATAAATAATAATTAAACATAAAACATTAACAACTCAACTCTAAATGCCAAAAAGTTTTAAAAAATGAAATAAACACAACAGAATTTGATGGAAGCAAGGTTTTAAAATGCGTTTTTCGCCTCGAGGCGTTTTTCTATCGAGACGCGAGGCGTAAGCCTCAAGGCGAACCGAGGCGTAAATAAAAAAAATCAAACAAACTCATATCTAATATCATAAAAACATAAAAATAAAGTCTCCACATATTATAAATTTTTAAAATGTCAAATTTAACTTCCTAAGAAAGAGGTGAATTGTATCGTTGTTGCTTCGTCGGTGGTGACAGTAGAGATTTGAGAGTGCAGGGATAGTGTAATGGCGAGGATGACTCACTTGAGAGTCAAAATTAAATTTTTAACCTAATTTTTATTTTAATTGTTGTTGGATTGTTTAATTCATTACATTTGGGACAAGCCCATTAATAATTGGATTAAATAAAAGAAAGCTTATTCACAATTAAATGAAATAAAACATAGCCCATCTAGTTTCAGCTCAAAAACTATAGAAAAATAGCTTAATTTTCTGCGTACGCGAAGCGTCTCTCAACCGCCTCACATGCCTCGAGGCGCAAGCCTCAACAAAACATGTGAGGCGCTGCCTCAAGGGCGTTTTTTGCACGAGGCGTCCCGAGGCGCGCCTCGAGAACGCCTTTTAAAACCATGGGTACAAGAATAACATGCACACATTGTGTTACTCTCATCCTCTCCCTCGATTCATCCCATATGGCCTCCTCCTCTGGCCTCCACCACTCCCAACCATCATCACCACTTCATGCTGCCGATGAGCAGAGGAGGAGGTTGATGGAGGTTCTAATGAGTTGATGATGATGAATTAGACTCCAATTAGATAAGAGTATGATTTATGACTTAGTTAAGTATTTAAGTCGGACCGTGGTGCTTGGTTTTAAACACTTAATGACTTTAATTTGATGGATTTTAGATTTTTAAGATTATAACTTAATGAATGGGTTGCTACAATACTATTTATAATATTTTATGCTTATATTTTCTCAAGTATGAGGCTTACGCCTCGTACTGACTTGAGGCTTATGCCTTGCCGCCGAGACAAAATACCTCAAGTGCCCCTTTGTTTTTTACAACATTGGTTATGTCACTCATGTGGTTCAAAGTATTGAATTGTAATGTCAGTCAAGAAGGTAAAGGAGTTATAATTTTGTGAACTGATAGCATACAGCATTGGAAGAATAGACATGCTAGTTTGCCTTGTGCCACATGCACAACAAAGATAGGGGAGTGGCAATCATGTCTCCTTCTCAGACAATAATAATAATTGTTGTGCCATATTGAAAACATGAACTGGCTTTCTAAACTAGATGCAGTAACAATTATAGAAATAAAAAAAATGGTGAGATCATGTGGAAATCATTCAAGGACGCCTAAAAAGATCAATTATATTTGAGATTATATACAAACCTGGGAAGATGTGAACCATTTGCCATCCTTCCATTCCATGTGAGATCTTAATTCTGACTGACTAAATTCCCTTTTGCATTTCATTTCCTTAAAGTACACAACATATCTACTATTCTCAAGCTCTTGTGTAGTTACCCCATTCCACCAGCCAAAGTCAAAGAACGCATCAACTTTTTCCAATAAAACAAAATTTTTGTCTTTGACAAGTGGGGGGCAAGGTCTTATATGCAAAGAATCAACACTAGCTTTAGTATAGCCATGGTTATCAGCGGTTGCACTACAGTAGTCCACCAAAAATGTATCATTTCCCAGGTCTTCACATATTGTCGCAGGAAACCAAGCAACCTGAAAATCTTCTCTGTCGAATGACACTTCCACTTTTCTTCCCACGTCAAACATCAATCCAGTAATACTCTTCACATAAAAAATAATAATACTAATGTTTCAAAAAATAATAACAAATAAACAAATAAAAATAGTAAATGATCATGGGTGGCATCAAAGAAATTCAACGGTCACCAAGCTCAAGAGTGTCTATCAAATGAATGAGCAGAGATGACAAAATCTTGCGACATAAAAGCTATTATCACACAGACCCTCCGAGACAAGAGAATAAACAGTTCGTGCTATAGAGCCTATAAATAGAAATCTAACTATTCCCAAACCGCAATGACGAAAAATATGTTAAGGGAAGTTCTGCATGTAATGCAAGTCGAGATCATGTGCCAAAACACACCTTTCTGAATAAAAATGTACATGCCCACACGTATTGCAAACGAAATTTCAACAAAAGCTGGCAGAAAACAATGATTAAATAGAAATTTGATATGAGAAGCTAGCTAAACCTGTTTCTTGGGTCGAACCCAATTCCCATTCACCCAATCCAAGTGCGCCCTCAATTCCGCAAGCCCAAACTCCAGCTCATCGGGCGGGTTGTGGAACGTCACGACGAACCTTTCGCCACCAGCGAGCGCTCTATTGACGACGCCGGTCCACCACCCGTCCTTATAGAAGGCGTCCACAATGTCACCCGGCTCGAAACCCTTCACAATCTCCTGTTCCGGAGGCGCGGGTCTAACGAACGCCATATCAACGTACTCCCTCAGCCGATCCGAACCGTCCTCGTGCGCCAGCAAATTGTGGTATTCTACATAGAGCTTCCTCGACTTTTTCCGACTGCTCTTCTTCGAAGAACTCGGCGGCGCGATAACTTCGGCGGAGAAATAGACTCCCTTAAAGTCCTCCTCGTTTGTTTGCACCTCCACTAAGGAGTTAACAGCGAAATTGTGGTAGCGGCGGCGGCGGTGGCCGACGGTGTGGTGGAGGCCATGGGGTGAAAATTGCGATGGGATTGGGTGCAGCAGCGGGCTCGCCTCGTCACCTCCCATTTTGGAGTGTAATTTGAGACTGGCGAAATTGTTACCCCCAAAATGCCCCAAAGTGAGAAGCCCTAGGGTTTTTTGAAATTCTCATTTTCAAGTACTCACTTTCCCTCTTTTTTGATTTGGAGATCAGTGTACCAATTTTCCTAATCAATTCAATATATTTTTGTATTCTTTCAACTAGATTGTTACCCGTCGACCATTAATATTTTATAGAATTTATAAAGGTATTCAACATCATTTCATTTATTACTACTCCCTTCGTCCACCAAAATGGTTTACATTTTGCCATTCTGGGACGTCCATGAAAATAGTTTATATTTGAAACCTTTCATTTATAGTAAAGAGACATCACCACTAACTACACACAATTTAATTTAAAACAATATATCAAGTGAGACTCAAACTTCACTAACTACACATTCCTATTAAAGTCAACATACATTATTAAAACCCGTGTCGGGTCAAAATGTAAACCATTTTCATGGACGGATGGAGTATTTGTTATCATAGATATATGTATTACTTATTCATATACTAAATATGTATAGTAAAAGTCGTTAATAATATAAAATAAGCTTTAGATCTAAATAGTTATATGTTAATATATATATTTATATATTTTTATAAATATATATATATATGTTATTAATAATTTTAGTCGGATTAAATATCAAATCTAATAATTTTGGATTAAAGATAAAAGAAAAATACATGTAAAGTATAATCAAATATATTTAAAATATCTACCCATTTATAGATCATTTAATATGTGGGTTATAATGAGACTCAATTTCATTATCTAATAATGATATACGACGAAAAACTATCAATTTAATTGAATTCTCAAATAAGCATCGAAATATATTAATTAAATATTTTTATATTAATAAAAATAATATTTAAATAAATAAGAAGATTATATACTATTTGCTTGATTAATTCTTATTTTTTTATTATTTATATTGGAAAAATATATAAGGATTGTTAGAATAATACAAATATATTATAATAGTCATATGTGATAAATTATAAAATTTATTATTTTTTTCAAATAATGTGAAATCTGGACATTTTTATACAATTTATAATTTTTTATTAGATTTGAAAATGTTAAATATAAATTATATAAATTATTATTAAATAAGTTATCAATATATATATATATATCACTATATATATTATATATATATATTATAGAGGTGTTTACGGTTACGGTTCGGAACGAACGGTTCCGAGAATTTATTAATTAAATAACACGTTAAACACAAATACATTGATGAAATAAAATAAAATAATTAATCTATATAACTATAACAATATAAAATGAACACTAATAAATACGAATATAATATTAGGGTTTAATTAGGTTATCATCTAATTAACTTTTATTTTATTTAATTATTAATGTCTCCGTAAGTTTAATGTATCAATTATAAAAAATAATTATAAGAAATGACTATTTTTAATATATTAAATAAATTGAATTTGATAAAAAAAAAAAAGATATACGGTTCCAAATAGACGGTTACGGTTCCGAACCGCCGGTTCACGATTCCGAATTTTTATAACCGTAACCGAACCGTCTTCTACATGGTTACAGTTCGGAACCAAACCGTCGGGTACGCTTACGGTTCGGTTCCGGCGATTCCGGTTCCTTTGAATACCTCTACATGCCTATATGAAAAATAAGAATATACTCCAATATGATATAAAGAAGTATATAATATTTTTATTTATTTATATATATTGTTTTCATAAAAAATACGATTCTTAAATTTTTATTATCCACATTGAAAAATATATGTGGATTGTTTGAATAATAAGTTAATACTTCCTCGAACAAAAACTATCTATCTACTAATAGATAACTTAATACGCGGTTAATATAATGCTCAATTTCATTATATGATAATGATATACGGCCGAAAAATCATCAATTTGATTGAATTATCAAATATGTATCAAAATATATCCATTGACTATTTTTTTATATTAATGAAAATGATACTTAGATATGAAATAATATACAATTAATATATAATATATAAAGAAATAAGAAAATTATACACTATTTTATTTTTATATATTATTATTTTAATAAAAAATACGATTATTCAATTTTTATTATTTATATTCAAAAATATATGTGGGTTGTTCAAATAATAATATAATTAAAAAAAATATTTTCAAATAATGTGAGCTTTAGAAATGTTTATATAATTTATTTTTATTAGATTCGAAAAATATACAATTAATATAGAATATATAAATAAATAAGAAAATTATACACTATTTTATATATATATATATATATATTATTTTAATAAAAAATAAGATTCATTCAATTTTTATTATCTATATTCAAAAATATATGTGAATTTTTTTAATAATAATATAATTAAAAATATGTTATAATAATCATATATAATAAATTATATATATTAAAAAAATATTTTAAAATAATGTGAGGTTTAAAATTTTTTATATAATTTATTTTTATTATATTTGAAAAACGTATAATTTAATATAGAAATCTAGAAATTTTCATATAATTTATTAATTTTCATTAGATTTTAAAAGAGTGTACATAATCTATATAAATTATTATTAAATTAGTTATCAAAATATAAATATCAAATTAATATATCACTATATATATATAATATTTATTAAAATAATACTTAAATATGGAATAGTATATAATATGATGTATTATATACATAAAAATAAAAACATAACATAAATATCATATGCTTATATGGAAATAAGAATTTATAATATTATATATGATTAATATATTGATAAAATTCAAAAAATCTAGAAAATAGGAAAAATTAAATGGGAGGCCGAGAGGGTTTCAAGGGCTGAGGTAGACAGCTTGAGCCAAACTTGTATTATATTATAGATACCTATTAATGTTGTTTATGTGATATGTTTATAATTGATCTTCATGATTAATTGTATTGTAATTAAAAAAATTACACTCCATATTCATAAAATTCGTTTTAACATATATGGAACATTTCTTTATGTACAATATTTGTAGTAGATTAATTATTATCCTTGTTAAAGTTATGTGACTTGTGACTCTAGAAACAACTGTATATAGATGAATATGACTAAAAACATGTCTTTTTGAAAACAAAAATACGTGATCCAAGTGATTGACTTTGTGTTTTGTTTATAGTCATGACATGCGAAATAATATATGCAATTAAAATACGATCGTTACTCACTCATCATCTTGTAGAGTGATCGCAACCCAAATTTCTTCATTGTAATCATTGCAAAGAACAATTCTAACTTTTCTACATTGAACTACTTCAACATCTAGACAAAAATTAATGCGCATATCGGCAAAAATTACATTGCATTAAAGTGAACATGTGTGTGTGTATATATATAATTCCAATAATTGTTGATATATTATCAAATAGCAAACTATCATTGACATCATCAATAGAATAAATTGATTTGAAACTCTACAATTAAAAACTTGAAGGAAAAATTTCCTTTTGTAATTAGAGCAATACGTGTAGAAATTAAGAATTTAAGGCAGTAATGATTCTACATTATTATTAACCACCAGTCTTTTTTAACCGCATACGAATTGTCTTCCAACAAAATGAGTTGAAATTTGAATATCAAATACTTTTCAATCGTAGCATGAATTTGATCACCCTTCGAAAAATTAAGTAATATACAATTATAACATATTTGTGAATAAATAGTCAGACGAAGCGCGACAATAATACAATAATAATATTTTAACAACTGTAGTATTTTATAAGATCTAATAAATTAGATGAAAAATGAGAAAATAAATAACAAAAATAAGTATTTAATAAAAAAAAATTATGGTCTATTTGGGAGGTTTTACCCTTAATTATTAGAAAAAATATTTTTATAAATTTACCTTTTGGTCGTGAAACACGCACTCGTGGCTTATCACGTGTAGTATGATCGTATGCATGCACGAAGAAGTCTTAGTTTTATATATACATGACTTTGCGTCAAAGGTAGCAAAAGTAGCGGGCCGGGCCCGCCCTACCCTGCCCATCGGGCTTCTCATAATTTTGAAGCCCGTCCAGGCTCAGCTGAATATTTTCGGGCTTCAAAATTGAGGTCCAACCCAACCTCGGGCGGGCCCAAAGTTTAATTTATTCAAAATAAAAAAGAATTTTTTATTTGAAAATTTGACGTTTACATCGTAAAATTAAACTATGCAATTAACATCTTTAAATATTAATAAAATTATGAATAAGTAAATTAAAAACACAAAATATAAACATCACAAGATTATAATTTAAATTATATAATAATCCTAAAATAAACAATTAAAACTTTAAAAGTCTTTTATTCACTATCTATCAAAGTCATACAAAATATAAATATTACAATGATAATTAAATTAAATAATAATTGCAAAAAATAGTATTTTATCCTATATTATCGGGTGGATTTTTTAGCCCGAAAACCTCGGGCTTTTTAGCCCAAAGCCCATCGGGCCCGGTGCTATTTTGGGGCGGGCTTTTTAGGCCTATATTTTTTCGGGCCTCCTTTTTACAAGCCCAAATCCCGGACTTTTGGACGGGCCTATGGTTTCGGGCCATTTTTGTCAGCTCTAGTTTGCGTTGTTAGATTCTAGGTTTTGGATTAAAGTTCAAATATGAAGCATTGTAGTATTTTTCGAGTAAGAAGCTTGAAAACGACAGATAAATAATAAAGACAATCAAGAAGAAAAAGAAAAAGGAATTCAAAGGTGAATAACAAATAATGAGATGATATATGTTTAAATAGTATTTGCAATAAAATATTTTTGGTAGGATGCATGAATATTTATAGAATCAATATTATTTATATGTAATATCTAATGATCGTGAAGATTCAAAAAACTAATATAAATGTATATATCTAGAAACGTGCATAGCTCAAGTTTAAAAATATAAATACATGATTTGTGTTGTTATCAAAGTTCTTATTTAGATCGAATTGTAGAGTTACTCAAACCAAGGGGAATTTTGAAAAATTAAAATTCTCATCAAGAAACATGTCATCTCACTCTCATATATTACTACTCTTTTATAGGTTGCTTATAACTTCATATCGAATTATTCTAGTGAACTTTTGCTAATAGTATAGATTATAAACATGATTATATATTTAAATTTATGTAGGTAACCTATTTAAGACATGTAATGGTAAATCATAAAATTACATAATTTTCTATATTGATCATATAACAATGATAGATATAATTACACAAATCATAATACAAATACAATAAATAGAAATAAATATTATTTAATACATATGTTTGTCATTAAAAAAATTATTGATTACAGTTTAGGCATGAATTTGTTTGCCATTGATTTTCTTTTAATGTATCTACAGATATAGATAATAATTCTTCCCTGTACAAATGTTTTGAAATTTTTTTATCATTTTAGTTTTTAGTTTTTAGATCTTTCATGTATATTATAACACTCGAAAATTTTCATTTATAATCAGTGATATGCTTCACTCAATAATCTTAATTTAATTAAAAATAATAAATTGAGTGACATGCTTCACTCAATAATCTTAACGTAATTAAAAATAATAAATTGAGTGAGAATCAAACGTCAATAACTACACACAATTCAATTACAAATAATAATAAACTATAAACAAATTTTACTTACTATGTAAGTTAAGAGTACATAATTAAGACACGTGTTACATCAAAATATTCACAATATATATAGACGAAAGTAGGGGTATTCGTAGTACAGTTAAAATCGTAAAAACGTAACACCTAAAAAATTTTACATGTTCTTTTGAGATTATCATCAAAGTCTAAAGTCCTCTCCTAAAAAAATGTATAAATACAATTATTAACTATTAGATTGCCCCGATAAGAATATATAATTAAGAACTATGTCTCTACCTCAAAAATCATGATGTTTAGATCTGATATAATTAATTAAAACTACCCGACAATCAAAGTACAAAGTTTTAAAATTTTACTATTACTAACTATTCTAAATATATTAAAACAAGTATTTAATCATTATTATATCATTAATTTAGTTATTTGATTAATTGCCTTAATTAAGTGAAATATAACAATTAAATAAATAATATTATAAATGTATGAATGTGGGTTTAGTGTGCTATGTGATACGTGGGAGAAGAATGAGATCCAAATCTCATAAAGAAAATAAAATAAAATAATAAATTATAATGAGATATATATGGATATAATTAGTGTTATAAAAGTCGGGGCTAAGCCATTATTTAGGCACTCATATTAGTGGGACGTCTAGCTAGACGAGTTACTCGGTCTAAGCATTGCTAGTCAACACAAATCGGGCGAGGTGGACCAGACGGCTGGACGAGCTAGACGGTTATCTAAGTTGGTTAGTCATTTTAGACATTGCTAGTCGGTGCAAACCGGGCTAGGCAGATCCAGCAGGCTAGACGACTAAATAGGTTTTGTTAACAACTATAAATATCAAGAAAATTTGAAAATTATATTATATATATTCTTTAATTTATTATTTATAATATATGGATTTCATTTTATGAATATTACATTATACTGATATAGTTATACTATGTACTTTTAACATTTCATTATGAATTAGAAAATTAAATTATGAATAATGCATGTATGTTTATATATTTTGTATTTTAAGATATGATATAAAAATATTAAAAAAATGAATTATAATTTAATTCTCCTAGAAATTAGTCCCCCTCCATCGCCCAACTAATGTCTAACAACTTTTAGGACTTTGAATATAATACAAAAGTATGTATATTTTTATTCTCCTCAAAGTTTCACTGCTTTTTATGCAGAAAAATATAGTAGGAAGCTACGTTAACATGTCTTCTATACCTCAATAGGTAAAAAACACATCAATTAGCTCGGTGTTGGTCCCGAAACGAGTGAACTGAGTGTATGGGGGGGGCGGGGAATACACCAGTTAAAATTTTCAAGTTAAAAGCTTTTAGTGGCTCCTGAACTGAAGGGAGGGAACTTCAGTGAGAGATGACTTAGAGATAGGAATCCTTCAGTCTACACAGAGTGTTTGACTGATGGACTAATATCTTAAGTGTGCGGAATGCGGTGGTTTTAAATCTTTACTCGTTTGCTTCGGAAAACTTTAATGCAATCTTTATCTTTTCTATTAGTCAGTATTCAATAGATGATATATAATGAATATGAAATACTGAAGGTAAATAAGAGAGAGACAGAGATTTGGTTTGCGTGGTTCAGAGATAAAAACTCCTACGTCCACGAGTTCTCGATGTTAGTCGAGGGTTTCCAACTTAATGGATATGATCTTACAGTGATTTACAGATGACTTAGATAAGTCTAATCACTCTTCGGTTACAAGAATTTATCGCTTAAGAACACTAAGAGATTGAATACTGAAAGCTTAGAGTGTTCTAATCTGAAAGATAGAGAGCTTTTGAAACAGAGAAAGCGATAGAGATTTGATAGCAGGGTAACCGGTGTCTTGAAGTGTTGAAGCAGCGGGGTATTTATAGTGCTCACTCAAAGATATAGCCGTTGTGAGATAGAGCTTTAATTTGAATTCTTCCCGTTGGAGTCTTTAACTTTTTGCCATATTTGGTGTCTGACACAAGGATTGAGTTCACCTACCGAGATCTTTGCCATAAAAGGAAAGTCCTACGATGTAGACTATCACTCAATGAGAACTCCAGAATATAGATTTCAGTGTAGACTTAAAACGTGATACTTCAGTGGCAGGAAGACTTTGGCTTCTAACTTCAATCTTCAATACTTTAGGGGAGACTTCAGTAGGGAGGTCCTTCAGTATTGGCATAACTTGAATCTTCAGTGTAGGCATTCTTCAGTATACCTGAAAAACAGAACTCCCTAACATATGAGTTCTTAGACAAAACACTAAGATTCAGTACTGGTCTTATAACATCTTTCAGGGGAGGTATTGGGATCTGAATCAAAACACTTAATAAATATTTCCCAACACTCGGGATGACTTGCAATATATTAAAATATATAATGTAACATATTATATTAAAATATAATATGTATTTTTTAGCATGGAAAATGAAAAGAAAGAGTAGTTAGTTAGAGTTATATTAGATGATGAAGTTTAAATAGTTTCTTAAAGTATGCTTATTTCTAAGATTGTGAAACTTTTGAGATTTTACTTGCATTGCTAAGATTGTAAAACTTTTGTTAGCTTTATGTATTGACATTGTCATTAGTTTGTTTGTTTTACCGGATTTGTTATTAAATGTTGATTAAGTTTTCATTTGTAGCTCCACTTTGGTTCAATGCTTCAAGTTTATGACTTTTTTCTTGTGTCATTATCCTTAGCTAAAATATTTAAGCTACTATATATAAATTACATTTCAATTATGTTATGATTTTGGTGATTCTAAGAAGAATATCTTTACTACATGTATTATAAGATATGATGCAGAGCAAAATATTAAAGAAAATTGTAACATAAAGAAAATAAAAGAAATATAAAAAAAAGGACAAAAAAAATTAAAATGAAATTTGTAAGTCATGCAAGAACTTTTATGAAACTTAAATTGCTAAATTTAATTTAATTTGATTATAGGTATGTAATCATATAATGAGGTATGCACCTATATTTTCTTATAGAAAAATAATTATATGAACTGTCAATATAAAAAATAAAAGGATAATTTCGTAATATAGCATAAATATAATTCTATTGCTAAACTTTCTTCATAGCTACCAATCATAAGAATGGAATTAAGATAAGAATAGACATTTTATTATATTTAAATTTCCTATATATACCAAGCAAAAGAATGCATTATAATTTTTCATTCAATTCATCCATTAATTTCATTCCTCCCTTCATTTCATTCCCTCCTTATTTCATTCCATCATACTCCCTCCATCCTACTAAGTTTGACACAATTTCCTTATTGAACGTCCCACTAAGAATGACACATTTCAAAAATAGCAAAAATTATATATTCAAAAAGGCGTGGACTCTACTACATTTATCACTATTACACTACTTTATACCAAATCAAATTACATTGCTTGTGATTTAAAATATATAATTTTTTTAATTTTTTATAAACACTTTTATATTAATTTGGAAAAAATAAAATCAAATCAAACTGTAAAATTGTAATATAATTATTTTATTATTAATTTATATAATAATTTAAATATAAAATATGCATGTAAATTAAATAAATGTATGTTATATTATTATAATAATATACTCCTTTCGTCTCACTAATTACGATCTATTTTTCATTTTGGGAAATTTTGTTCAACTTAATGTGTAAGCTCAAGTTCTCGCAATTGTACGGGTGTTGTAGTACACTCTAAGCTGACCCTAAGTCGTATTTCAAGGAAGGCTTAGCAGAGTTTCCTAGTTCAAGTGTTGTAGATAAAATCTTAAACATTCTATTAAAGATGCAAAAGAGCAGATGACTAAAAGCAAGAACAAATAATTAAATAACAACAGGAATCAGGAATTAAAGTTCTAGGATACGATATTCATGTGGATCATCTCATGCTACAACTACTCATTCATTCATTTGCCTTTCTAAAGCTCTTAAGAGTTATCTAACTATGCACTTTCGTATTTAATAATTAAATCATGACTTATGACTTTTACATTTAGCCACACAATTAAGAATTCAAGATAGCATGTGAATTTTCGATTATTACGTCACCGATTATAATCGAAGTTGATTGGACCGTAGTCCGACAAAAGGTTTGTCTCTCAACCTCACCCTATGTCTATGGAATTGTAAATGTGATCAATCAATACAATATAGATAACACAATCCAAACAAAAAGCATGAGTATCAATAACATCAATAATTCAAAAGAAATCAATCATAGTGGAGATTCAACTACCCTATCCAATCACATAATCATCAAGCAAGAAATCAATATAAGAACTCAATAATGATCACACTACTTGGATGGAGCAATTGATCTCCACCTTAATCCTTCTTCCCAAAAGTAAAATACAAGATAAACTACTTCTAAAGAGAGTTCTAAAATACAAGTTTTGGGTTTTCTTCTGAGAGAGATAGGATTTATGAGAGTTAGCTCTTCAAAATGGCCTAATTTGGCTTTAGAATCCCGCATAAAACTGTAGCCCAGCGACCGCTGAGAAGCCAACGGTCGCTGGCTTCACCACTTTGTCCTTTGCCTCTTCTGCATCCCAGCGAGTGCTGGCTTCACTCCTTCCGCGTCATTTCTCCTCTTGTGCGCTCCTCGACCCATGCCACTTCGTTCGATTTAGTTTTCTTGGCATTTTCGATATCATTTACACTCACCTTGGCTCCTTCTCGTCATCCTAAATACAACATAAGAACAAACAAAACACGAAGTAAGAATTAAAAGACACCAAATCGACTCCACGTAAAATCTAAACACGACAGAATATAAACCAAAAACACACACAAGAACGAGCTAAACAACTCCCCCACACTTAATCATTTGCTTGTCTTCAAGCAAAATCCAATCACAATGCATTGATTCATATCAATGATTAACACACAAGTCCAACATCCATGCATACCTTCACTTCAAGACTTAGACTAGACTCGACTCTCGATTGTATTCAGTCACTCAATTAAGACATAGTGTTGCATGTTACTAAGTTCATCAACATGGACACGATCAAGATGTACACACATCTCATACCTCCCTATAATTCACATGTCCAATTCCCCTTTATTAACGCTCTTCTAGCGTTTATTACTTTTTTTTTTTGAAGAGTTAATACTCTTTTTATTCTTCCTTTCTTTCTTTTTCTTTTCTTTTTTTTCTTTTTTTTTTGGACCTTGGTTCGACAAAAGGTTTGTCTCTCAACCTCATCCTATGTCTATGGAATTGTAAAGGTGATCAATCAATACAATATGGATAACACAATCCAAACAACAAGCATGAGTATCAATAAAATCAATAATCCAAACACTACAAAAATATGCGGATATAGCAACGGAATCAACGACGGACTAACGACGGTTAAAAATTGCGGGGACCACGACGGATCAACGACAGACTGTCCGTCGTTAATCAACGACGGACACCATATCCGTCGTTGTTTTTTATTTTTTTATTTAAATTTATTTTTTAATATAACGACGGATTTATCCGTTGTAGATCTAACGACGGATCCGTATTCCGTTGTTAATTTTAATTAATTTGAATTTAAAATTAATTTTTAAAACGTTGTTATACCTTCTCTCTCATTTCCCCCAATTCTGAAAACCCTAAGCCTTAAGCGACCACCACCTCTGCCGTCCCCAATCCGACGAACACCTCCGGCAACCACAGGTTTGCTCTTTCTTCTCTGCCCCTTCCTTCATTTCTTCATCTTAAGTTTCCTCTGCTGCCTCTACAGGCTATAAATCGCCGCTCAAACCAGTGACATTGGTACAAGATCCATTTTTCGTGAGTTCCTTGGTTAGAGAGTAAGTATTGCTTTTCATTTACACACAAATTTACAGTAGATTGATTGTTAAGAGCATATTTGAGTTATATATATGACCTTAAACAACGTTAACTGTTCTCTGCCTTAAATATTCATGAGGTAGAAAACAGAGTATAAATTGTTAGAATTCTGCCGTACTACTGTCAAAATTTGGATGAACAAAGCAAAGAAAAGAACAGATCATATAAATATGTGTGTGGAAAATATGTGAAAATTATTGATTGGTGGGAATCTGAGCTGTAAGTTATCTTATTTTTATTTTTTGTGTAAAATATTGGGAGAAGAATTTTGTATTATGGGAGAAAGTAAGATAAACTCATGATGAGGTGAAGTGGGTGTGTTCATTGGTGTAATTATAATACGTTTCTTTTCTATGTGTGGAATAATTGTAATATTTTTCTTTTATGCATAATAGTATTGTGCATAGGAGCCTGTCATTCTTCTGGGCCACTTGATTTGTTAAGAGATTAAAAGAGTATCTCAAGGAATAATGATCTGTGATTAGGTTTAAAAGAGTGCAACTATAGTTATTGGGTGGACCTAACCTCTCTCTCTCACTCACTTTCTATGTTCTCTCGTTTTGTTGCTAACACAAACTCTACCATCTATCACTTCTTATTATGTTCTTGAAATGCCACCAACATTACATAAAAGCTCTTGCTCTATCCATTTTTTAGCGGTCATTGCTCTTGTTGCTACTATGCTATTTAATTTTCTTGCTTGCAATTGTAGATTTATGAGTTTAAAACATAAAAAAAATTGCTGTATAACTATTATATAATTGTGATTGAGGATATAGTATTAAAAAAGTAGTTAGCATAATTAGGCATCATATTGCTCTTGTTGCCTCCTCTGCCACTTTTCCTATTTTCTTCAATTTGATTTCTTGTATTTTAGTTTATAATGTTTCTCATTTATGTAAAACTGGACACACACTACTCACCTATCGTATCATTCCTATGTTAATTTTACAAATGTTTCCAGGTGGTAACTACTTTCTTAAATCCTTTAATTCCTCTTTCTTCAAATTAGTATTTTTAGATTGTCCTATTTTCTGATTTTATTTTTTTAATAACTCCTGATAAATAGCCCAATTGATGTCTCTCCTGCTATTGAGTTATTTGGTAGATATGGAAGTATGTAGGGATGCCTGTAGCTAAGTAGAAGTGTCTTTATTTATTATCCTTTACTAAAAATATGATCGATTTCGGATCAGTATATTTAGATCAGGATCCAGAGCTAATACCTTGCGTTCTAACAAGCACGTGCTGCTGCTGCTGAAACTGATCAGCCGAAATGGTGGGAAAAGAATGCTGGCCCGAATATGATTGACATTAATTCAACGCAAGAATTTGTTGATGCATTGAGTCAGGCTGGAGATAGATTAGTCATTGTTGAATTTTTTGGTACTTGGTGTGCTTCTTGTCGAGCTTTATTTCCCAAAGTAAGTGTTCTATTTTTAACTTGCTGTAGGTGCATTGAGTCAGGCTGGAGTTAGATTAGTCATCTTTGATGGCTAACCTAGTTTTCTAAGTGATAGCAAAATACGTGTTCGCCTGTGATCATAGAGATAGTGACTCATATCCATCGTTGCATAATGAAATTTCATGCTAGCTTCTTCTTTGCAATTTTTGTGGAACTTCAGCATTTGCATAGAAACCTTGATTGTGATACAGCTCAAACGCTTGAAATGAATCTAACATGTTCAAACAAATAGTTCTTCTTGTAACATTAAAAAAGTAGTTCTTGGAATGTTGTGTTGGTTTCTTTCTACCTGTATCCCTTCTTATAATTCTTTCAGAATTTGGATCACCTAGTTGGCTATGCAGAGGGAGAAGATATAGATCAAAGGAATATTCATTAACCAATACATGTTAAAGTTTATTGGCACATCTGCACAGGGTACATAATTTCAGTTTCAAGAACTTTAGTGGATATACTTAAACTCGAGTCTTTTCAATCTCTTGCTTCTTGGTTTATCCTTGCTATAAGACGTGCACTTTTCGAATAAATGTGCCCAAAAATAATAAGGATTAGTTTATTCTCTTATATTAAGATATCTTCCAGTAACTAACTTCATGAAAGGACTCCTTAATGTGTCTCAAGTTACCTCCTTAGTGACTAATATTTTTCAGTTGCTTCGATTCCGTAAATAATCTGCTGTTGTTTTGTTACTGACATATATTTCTTTGCTTCAAAGGTGAATCATGTAAGTTTGGATTTTATGTTGTATGTTCATATGCCATCATGCACACAGTGTTGAGTTTCTTTTGCAGCTACAAAGTTGCTTTTTCCACTTTGGATTGATAAACATTAAGATTGTTACTGTGTTTAATGTCCTGATGGCCTTTGGTTTAGATCTGCAGGATTGCTGGCGAACACCCAGAAATAATTTTCCTTAAGGTTAACTTCGACGAGAACAAGCCCCTCTGCAAAAGTCTAAACATAAGGGTTCTTCCATATTTCCACTTCTACAAAGGAGCTGATGGCCTCGTAGACTCATTTGCATGCTCTCTTGCGAAGGTAAGACCTACAATTTACTTTATGATCATTGTTCTTTGCAAAGAGGAAAAGGGAAATGATACATATAAATTCAAACCATAAGTTAACAAATCATACATCCGTTTGCTCGTTGTTAACCTTGTAAATGACCCAATCCAGACCTCATTCCGGTGATACGAGATCATTTACTTATAATCTTGTTATCTTATTTGATTTGGTTTATGGTGATACTTGGCTAGTTCATAGTTGGTTTATCTATGTCTATCCTTTTTTCTATCTATGTCTATCATTCTTTCTTACTTTTCACAAATAATTGCTCTTTAACATGCAACCGACGTGCATGTCTCCCATCCTTTACAATCTGCACCTTTAGTTTCTATATATATATATGTATTTGTATCTATTGTTTAATTAATTTCCATTTTATATTTCTGGAGCAGAGCATGTATTATTTTATTAATTTATTAGAAATTAAGTATATATATTATATATATAGTCGAAGATGTTTCACGGACCGGACTTACTTTCTTGATTCTCCGCACCTCCGACCAGCCTACGCACCTCTGATCACCTTTTATCCAGGTAATGTATACTTTGTATTATATATCAATTATTTATGTTTTGTTCTAAATCAAATCTCCTCCCCTACAGTTGCCGCATCTTTGCCCACGCAGCTCCAGGTATTTTCTTTTGAAGTTCTTAGCATGCAGATTTCTAAATTGTTTTTTGTTTTAAATTACTTGAATTAATTAGAGTGTAACTAGTCATCGTTCTATCTTACTCTCTCTTAAAGACAATCAGCCCGACTTCATTATAGATTAAAAAAACAATGTTAATTACAACAATACATGAACTTATAAATTAACCAATAAGATTCTAAACCAACTACCATTTCTAAAATCTCAAATACCCTTCCTCAAGTAACTTCAATATATCTCAATTACCCTAACCCAAGTACCCTTTAACTCAATCACCTAACCGGAAGTCTTAATCAGACAACTCATATACAATCTTCAAGTTATAAAATCCAAATTCTCTCAATCATGAAAATTTAATTCTTTCAAAATCTTATTGTCAACATACTAACGAAATTTATATATGTGACCATAGGAGTAGACCAAAATATGAGTCCAAATCGTGAATGGATGTACAGACGCTTTTTAGACCGTGGAGGCATTAATCCGGAATTTGTTACTGGACTAGAGAGTTTTATTGACTTTGCAACTAGTGAACCTTTGTACATGGATAGAAATAAAATTAAATGTCCATGCAAGAAATGTGATAATATACCCTATCAAGATCCTGAAACTGTCCGGTGGCATGTTTCAAGGAGAGGATTTGTCTTGAATTATAAGATTTGGAGATTTCAAGGAGAGACGTCAACACCCACTGTCCAGAGTGAACGACCAGCTGTCGAACCTGAGCAGTTGAATTCTTACCATACGATGGTAATTGATGCTGCCGGTGCATCCTTTGCATTTGAGGACGATGATGTGCAAGAGGAAGAACCAAATCCAGAAGCAAAATTTTTTTATGAGATGCTAGATGCTGCTGATAAGGAGCTCTATCCAGATTGCTCAAATCATTCACAACTATCATTTGTGTCCCGCCTCATGACATTGAAAGCAGAGAGCGGGATGTCAGTGAGGTATTTTGATCAACTTTGTGAGCTGATGAAAGAGTCACCCAAAGGACAATTTGGTGCCCGATGACTTCTACAACACATTGAGAAGAATGTGTTTGATAACATATTCAATACAGTGATGAATGTGCCAGGAAAAACAAAAGATACAACCAAATCTCGTGAAGAACTCAACACATATTGCTATAGACCTGGATTGCAACGTAATTTGTCAACAGGAAAGTATCCTAAAGCAAGTTACACGCTTGACAAAGAGGGTCGGAAGGTATTTTGTGAATGGATAAAAACTCTTCGATTTCCTGATGGGTACGTGTCAAACTTGGGTCGATGTGTAGACATGAATAAACTGAAGATGTTTGGGTTGAAAAGTCATGATTGCCACGTTATGATGCAACGTGTTCTACCAATTGCATTTCGTGAACTTCTTCCGGCCAATGTTTGGAAATCAATTACTGAAATTAGTATCTTTTTCAAGGACATGACATCTCGGAACATCAACACAGTCGATATGAATCAGCTTAATATTAATATACCAGTTATCTTATGCAAGCTTGAGCGTATCTTTCCTCCTAGCTTATTCAATTGCATGGAGCATTTGCCAGTTCATTTGGCTCAAGAAGCGATAAACGGTGGACCGGTTCAGTATCGATGGATGTATCATTTTGAAAGGTATGTGTTGTCAATATTCATTAACTTTTAATGTAAGTGAATATTACTTATTAATTTTATGATTTTATTAATAGGTACTTACGTACATTGAAAAATAAAGTGAAAAATAAATCAAGTGTTGAAGGTTCTATTTGCAATGCATATCTGGTAGAAGAAGCTTCAATATTTTGTTCCTATTACTTTGAGGGTCTTGTAAGTACTCGTTGTACGCGTGTTCCGCGCAATTATGCTGGCATAACTATTGAGGAACAAAATGACCATCCAGATACACTCTCAATATTCAAGTCAATAGGGCGATCTATTGGAAAAGAGTCAATGAGATATTTGAATGATAGGGAGTATGAGGCTGCTCATCTGTACGTCCTCAGTAATTGCCCAGAAGTACAACAACAATACATTGGGTATGTATATAATCAAATCATTAAAATAATACATTACATTCATATTATATTCTAACATACAATCATGTTCATTTTCAAGAATATTTGTTGATCAATTGATTGCCCTAAATCCAAATATCACACAAGATGAAGTTCAACCTGCTGTGGATAAAGATTTTCCAAATTGGTTTGGTTCATATGTAAGTTTTAAATTTACATTCATCAATTAAATAATAATTATAACTATATTTAATGTGTATACTTAATAAATTCAATATTGTAGGTGTTGAATCCAACAAATAATATTGTAAATCCTTTCGTTCGTGCTCTTGCGAGAGGCCCTTCTCCGCTTGTGAAGACGTATACAGGATATTGTATCAATGGATACAGATTTCACTCCTTAGATAATAACACAAACAGAGCCACTATAAATAGTGGCATATGCCTAAAAGCCTCAGTTTATGGAGACCAGAGTGAAACAAAAGATTGGTTTGGGCAATTGTTGGAGGTGTGTGTTCTAGAGTATCCTGGTGTACCGGCCAAAAGAACCACATTGTTCAAATGTGACTGGTTTGACTGCACATCAACATCTGGAATAATGGTCAATTCAGAGTTCAAAATGATCTCTATTAACCACAGACGTAGGTTTAATGGTTATGAACCTTTCATTCTAGCAAATCAAGCCACACAAGTGTGCTATTGCTCGTATCCCAGTCTCAACCAATCTAAAAAGGATTGGTGGGAAGTTTGCAAGATCAAACCTAGATCAAATGTAGAAATATCAACTGAAGTGCCAGATTTATCATCATTGCCACCGTTTCAAGATGATGAACAAGAACATGTGGTACTTCCAACGATAGATAATGACGCTACCACTACCATAGAACATCCTGATGGAGGTTTGATTGACATTGAAGACATTGAAGATGATGATGACCTATTACGTTCTGATGATAGTGATGACTCGAATGACGACAATGATGATGATGAAAATCAATATGGCATGTTTAAAATTCTTTTACCTCAAGTAATAAATTATATAATATCAAATTTTTTGTTTCTATAAATTCTAATTTATATTCACATCTGAATAAATTAACAGATGTCGTCTAGCGGTCGTGGTAGTGGTTCCGCTCTACGTGCTTTTGCTGAGTCATCGGCCAGAGCCTCTGCACACACCATAGGCCAGCACGAAGATCCCATGGATACTGATGAAACTGCAACTACTGCACCACTGAGGTATCACCCTCATCCACGTCACGAGCTCCACGTGTGCGGGAGGTACTCCAGTACGATGAGAGTGGCCGAGGGATTGTATCCATCTATATGGGGTAAGTTAATTAACTTATTTATTAATCTTAAAATTGTCAATTATATTGTATTAAGGTAATTATTAATCTCACAAATTGTCAATTATATATAGATGTTTGAGGCCATCAGGTTCTATTTCGACATCTATCACCAAGGCGTTCAAAAGATACCGAATGATTGAGGGATACAACTGGAAGTTGGTGCTGGAGGAGATGAAGACGTGTTACTGGGAGGAGTTCAAGGTACAATTATATTTATTATAATCTTAGTTAATTATCTCTTATTAAAACTGTTAATTAAAGTGAAACATGACTTATCCATTTAAATCTTGCAGAAAGAGTGGGTTTGGCCCCCCACACTGAGTGATGCAAGTGTGCGGGAGAAATGGTTTGAGAAGGCGTCATTTAGGTATAAGGACTTGGTATGCACACTGAAGAGGAAGAGAAAGAGACCACCGTACATTCCCGAGGAAGCATGGCCGGGTTGGCTGGCGTATTGGGAGAGGGAGGATGTGATGGAGAAGGCTGCCATTGCTAGGAGAAATAGGATGTCAGAGCCAGATGGGCCCGGTACGGGTATCAGCAAACATAGAGGTGGCTCCAAAGCTGTCGTAGAGTATGTTGTGGAGTTTGTAAGTGATTTAATTTAATTTTTAAATTATTCGTAAAGTATATAATGAATTATATATGTTATTATACTAACAATTAATTATTATTTTTTTGTAGGAGAATGCCTCAGAGCATCCGGATTCTATAGAGCGTGCGTTATTTAGTCAATTTCACAAGAATGATGCTGGAGAGTACACAGATGAGCGCTCTCGACGGATCGATGTAAGTAATGTTTATTGATTTATCTATTTAATATATGTTTCATTATTAATTATTTATTTATTTATGTCTGTTGAAGGAGGAGTGGAGGGCTCGAATTGAGCAGTTGAGCCAGCCTGTGCCCGGTACAGATGATGTACCTGAGGTGGACACCTCACAGGTCTTCTTGGACGTTGTAGGTGCACCCAAGAAGAAGAGATTGTTCGGCACAGGTTGTTTAGGACGGATGTTGATGAGGTCAGCGTCCTCGTCTGCCCCTCCTCCTTCACCAGCTGCTAGTAGTGTTGATGCCGAGACGATAGCGCGACTAGAGCGGCAGATAGTTGAGGATCGCACAGCCCGGGAGGCCATGGCTGCCACTTTGATGCGCCAGCAGGAGATGCTCTCTCAGTTGTTAGAGAGGATGGGTGGAGCACCTCCACCACCACCACCACCCGACTCTGCAGCATGATATTTAGTTGGTCTTTGTACTATACACTAGATATATTATTTATGCATGCTTTTGTGAGATTAACACTTAATTATGTTATTTGTACATTTATCGAACATATTACTTTTGACGTTTATGTGATATGTTAATTATTAACTATCGTATCGTATCCTATATTAACTATTTGATTGACATTGTATATGTATAATTTGGATTGGAGATGTGTGTTGATTACAGGTTCGGATAACAAAAAAATAATAAATAATATTTAAAAAAAAGTACAAAAATAACGACGGATTAGAGACGGATCAACGACGGAAAAACAGAAGTTGGTTCTACGATGGATCAGCAACGGAATTTTCCATCGTAGATCAGCGACAGAATGTTGTCCGTTGTTAAACAGCAACGAAATATTCCGTTGCTGATCCGTCGCTAATCAGCGACGGAATGTTGTCCGTTGTTAAACAGCGACAGAATATTCCGTTGCTGATCCGTCGCTAATCAGCGACAGACTAAAATTCCGTCGTAGATTCTGTTTAGCGACCAACAGTTTAACGACAGCAGCTTTCTGTCGTTGATCCGTCGTAGATACTGTTTAACGACGGAATTATTTCATATAGCAACAGAATAATCCGTCGCGAATTTACTGTTCATTTGTGAAAAGAAATTGATCCTAATGGAGATTCAACTACCATATCCAATCACATAATCATCAAGCAAGAAATCAATATAAGAACTCACTAATGATCACACTACTTGGATGTAGCAATTGATCTCCACCTTAATCCTTCTTCCCAAAAGTAAAATACAAGATAAATTACTTCTAAGGAGAGTTCTAAAATACAAGTTTCGAGTTTTCTTCTAAGAGAGAGAGAGAATTTATGGGAACTAGCTCTTTAAAATGGCCTAATTTGGCTTTAGAATCTCGTAGAAAACTGTCGCCCAGCGACCGCTGAGAAGCCACCAGTTGCTGGCTTCACCACTCTGGCGCACGAATTTCTGCATCCCAACGATCGCTGACTGTAGCTCTCAATCCTTCGTCTCTTATGCATCCCAGCGAGCGCTGAGAAGCCAGTGCTCGCTAGCTTCACTCCTTCTGTGTCATTTCTCCTCTTGTGCGCTCCTCGACCCGTGCCACTTCGTTCGGCTCCTTCTCGTCATCCTAAATACAAAATAAGAACAAACAAAATACGAAGTAAAAACGAACTAAAAGACACCAAATCAACTCCATGTAAAATCTAAACACGACAGAATATAAACCAAAAATACACACAAGAACGAGCTAAACAGAGACGTCCCACTAATAATGACTCATTTCCTTATCAGGTAAGGTTTAGCACATGAGTTGTTTCTTGGTATTTGTGTAGTATGCATTTTTTGGGTGTTTATTAGTAGTCGTGTAAAAAGCAAATGAGTCATTATTAGTGGGACGGAGTGAGTATTAATTGAATCATTGTTCTGTTAACTATTTAATAATTAAATTAATTATGAAGTTAATGAGTTTAATATTAAGATTTTGTTTATTTATAATAATACTTTAATTGATTGATTTAATTTAATAATTAATAGATTTTATTAGTTAAGAATTAAATTATTAAATTAAAATAATTGATTATCTTAACAAATCATTTTTTTCTCAATTTCTTCTTGTTCTTTTTAAGTATATATCTTGAATTCTCAATTAATAAGAAAATTTTATAATTTTAAATGTTTGTTTAAAAATATTAGTGAAATATATGTGTTATACAAATATTGTTATTTTATTATTGTGTTAAAAACTGACATTATGGCATAATAAATTTGATTAATAAAAAATTTATGAGTTAATGGAAAAACAACATTCTTTATAATGAAAGTTAAATAATAGCTCTTTGGATAACATAAAGATAAAATGTCACGCCCGCCCTTCACTAAGGATAGTAAAGTCGGGGAACCGTGACTAGGGAAGGGATAAAAGAAAACGGGGATAGAAATGGAGAACTGGAGCGAGGATGAACCGAACAACATTTTCATAACTCATCAAATAATTCATTATACATGAATTTCAAAAAAAGGGCCTAAGTCTTAGGCTCAATACAATTTATCATAATATGAAAGAACTGGAGTCTCGTTTTTAATACATAATGATCTCAAATTTGCAGCGAAAAAAAAAACATATGGATCGCAATAAGCTCTACATGTATGAAGACATGCAGAACCCCCAAGAGTCAATTACTAAGAGATCGACAAAAAGCCCGAACGCAGCACTTCTCCCTCACCACCACTCAACCTGCACGTTTAGAAATACATGCAGGGCTGAGTACAAAAGTACTTAGTAGACACATGCCAAAACCGCACTCATACATATATAACTATCATGCCATTTGCAAGTGATACATAGGGATTTTTGTCTCTAAAGCACCTATGCTCACTAAAATCATTTCTTGTGAAATCTTGAGTTGACAGGCCTGTCCTAGTTCTTTGTAATCAACCATATCTGAACGTTATTTGTGCCGGGGAAGTGGCCACTTCCCACAGACACTTGACCGGTCAACCTTTCGCTGACTCACAGTCCATTGTGTACACTAGTTCGAGTGGAGACGCTAACCCACTGGAACCCGAATTCGATTATAAATATAACAGATAGGCATCATACATAAATCGAAAACATTTATGGCAAGACAGTGCTTTGCAAATATCTCGTTTCATTTTGAAAGCATGCACACATATATTTTTATAAAGTAAGAAAGCCTACTTGAATAGTCTCGACTGGTGATGACTTCGTTCCCGGAACTCAGATCCGACCTTTCGTCGAAACCTTTAAATAAATCTCAAGTGAGATAAAAATTCTGAGTATGCTTAAAATTCTCTAAGTGTGAGGAAATATTATCCTTATTTTTTTGAGAATTATTCTCGAGTCTTAACTCGACTAACATTCGAATATCTTAATTTATTTTCTAAAATATTCTCGTAGAATTTTAAATCAAGCTTTAATTTATTACATCCTAATCTATTATATTCCCAAATAAATTAATGATGGATACTATGTTTAATAATACATATTCTACTTGAAATATTCTAATTCCTAAAGTCCCAATATTTAATTAAATTATATGCGTTGGTATTAATATTAAATAAATACTCTTTTTATTTAACATGAATTTGGACTTAGCATTATTAACTTATCATAGCCCACCAGTTAATTATTTTGAACCAATGGAAATAACTAACTTTTTTTTTTTGCTCAAATAAGTAAGATTTTCGGGCCATTATAATCTAGACCCATTAATCTCTTCATTATGAGCCCAATCCATTAGAACTCAGGATTTATCCCCATACCCAGCCCGTTTAACTCATCAAGACTTCCTTAATCCCTAACCTCATTTTATTAACTTAATTCAGCGCTCCCCTTTCTTCCGACTTCTCTCCTCTCAGATTTCTCTCCCTCATCTCCTTGCTCGAGCTCCGCTCCGCCATGTCTACTCGGAGACTTGCGGGCTTTCTGCACCCTTCTCTCTTCCCTCGCGTCTTCTACTCCGACTCTATCCCTCTTGCTACTCCGCCGGAGCCTCGCTCAACTTCGCGGTAGGTGAACAACAGAAGCAGCTCTCTCTTTTGACAGCCGCCTCCCCGGAAGCTCTCGACGGATTCAATTTCATAAGGTAAGGTCTAGTCCTCATGCTCACTTATCTCAATTCTCTATCATATTCTTTAAATCTCTAAATCACCTCTTGTTGTAATTTATTGTTGCTAATCCACTGCATGTTTTAAATTTTCTAAATATCCCTATAAGATTTCTTGGATTCAGCCCTACTACTATATCAATTTCAGACTCTGATTTGGTCCTAGGGGTACTGATTGTTTTGGTTTAAAGTTCTAACTGTTACTTAATGTGGTGGTGTTAATAGTTAAGTTTAATTTGTTCTATGAACTAAATCCAATTTCTTTTAAATCTCAGCCTAGGGGTGGTTCTGGGTTTGGATCGGTGGCGTTTTGGGGTCGGAGTTGGGGCATCGGCTGGGTCTGGTGCTCAGCAGATAAGTCTGCTCATCTCCTCCTGTACATATATTTATATACTATATGTTTGGTGAGGGATTTTGGGTAAAAGCTTAAATATTTTTGTTTAGTAAGAGTTCTTGGTTAAAGGTTCTAACTGGTTTCTTTATGTTTTGAACGAAGAGGGGCGGTGGCAGTTTCAAGACTCCAAATTCGTCCGAGGCCAGCTCAATCCTTCCCTAGTCATTCGGTGAGAATAAATTTTCTTTCAAAAATTCCAGTACTTAATTTAAATCCCCATTACAGTTTAACCTACACTTCACTTTATCCGAATTTATTTATTCTTCTGATAAGGGTTAATGTTGAAGATTAGGAGTTGGAGGAAATGGCTTGAAAGCAGGGTGACTATGTGGTCGTAATTTAGTGTGGTTGGAGAGTGAGTTAAGTCCTCTTCTCTTTATTTCTTGTATAACTGGCTTTGTGCAAAATTTTACTATGTTTTACGTTCTCATTTCTCCATGTCAATAAGTTCTATTTATTAGATTCAGAACATGTTTCTTAAGTCTTAGGTTGTCGTAATACATAGTTCTGATTCTTCCTTGGCATGCTAGGTCATAGGCATAAGATGTTTGAAGTCCGCATGTGAGTCTATTCTAATTCCTATGTTCATAAGCATCTTAGTCAAACAGATGGAATCAATAATAATTTTAATGGCCTGTAAGCTCTATCTTTCAAATCTTAGCCATAGATTTAGGTGCTAGAAATTTCTAAGTTCAACTAATGAGAGAATCTGTTTCAAGAGTTTGTGTGCTAGGTGTGGTTAATAAATGCCATGTTGTTCCATCTTCTTAGTTGTGATTAAGAGAGAAAGATCTAAAAGTTTGGGGACTTGTTCTCAAAAGTGTCTTATTGCTATTTACTTCAATCAGTAGCATTTAAGAGTCTTAAAGGTAGAACTAGATTACCTTACAACACTTCTATCCTTAGGATTTTGGGAGGGCTTCTCCAGGGGCCTTCCTCTTCCTCTCCCAATTGATTCACGTACTTGATTGTGAGGGTGTAAATTCTAAAATTCTTTAGGAGATTGGGGAGCTTAGTATATATATAGTGAAGGCTGTCTTAGTCAAGTCTACTCCTTAGAGGTACATGGTGTTTTTAATGAACAGTTTTATTTTATCTTGCAGGTCCTATAAAGTGTTGGAAGATGCAATGTCAACCCTCAATTTTCCTCTCTTCTTTCCTATTCTATTGGTTTAGTGGTGGCAGTCTGAATGTTGCAGGGAGTAGGAAGAAAGACAATCTGGATTCTTCCTCGGCTCTTGTTCCCATTTCTTCCCTTTTTATTATAAGTCTTATTCATCTATTAAGCTATCAGTTTGTCTCCACTACAAGAATAGATGGTTACCTGTAGATTTCTTATGAGAAATGATCTGTAAACTGCCTTTTAAATCTGCAAGTTGTCTGGCATGCATCGTTTCCTTCTATTCCTTTTTCTGAATTTTCAGATTTTGTTTTATGTTGCAGGGATGGCAACAGGATGCTGTGGGGGAAGAGGGGAATCTTTCAGCACTAGGGTCCTCCTTTCCATGTTCGAATCTGCTGCCAAGACAGTCTCTCCTCTCTCTTTTTTTCTTTTCTGCTCACTTAACCGTACTGCTGCTTTTAGTTGTGTAAAAGTCATGTTTGTTTTGTTATAGTATATTAGGAATTTTCTGCATACTTCTTTTTCCTACATTTCTCTTCTACAAACCTTTATCCTATCTTGCTTTATAGTCTTCTATTCTTGCAGTTCTAGACATCTAACTTTCTATCAGTCGTAGGAAGCTTTCTCTTTAACCAAGGTTCCTATGTATACAACTTCAATTATATTATTAGGATTGTCTCTTTCCTTATTAATAAATACATAACAATTGTTGGCTTCCTATATATATTTATGCACGTAATCGGTGGTTGTCTCTCTCTCTTGGGGGATGTGTAGTTTTCCAAGCATAGTTATGATTTATCTCAATGGATACTATACATGCACCCATTGGTATATATATATATATATTCTTATATATTAATTGCTACTTAATTAAGTTATGGTTGTATCCCATAATCCACTTACTCATATTTTAAGAATTTTCAATAAGCCATTACACAATTACTAGTTTTCATCTTTTAAATACATTAATTAAAAATAATAAATATACGAATATCTATACGAACAATATTTTCCACTAATTGATAATTTCGAATCAAGTTCGCTTCGAATAACTCTAACATGTGAATGTTTTGATAACACTATGTTACTACGAATTAATTTTAATTACTAGAACATCTAATCTGGGTAATTCTTTTGAATTAGATTGGGGTTAAAAGAGCGGGGTATTACATAAAATATAGTAGCTTTTTTTATATGTTTCCAACAAAAATAATATTTTATTCTCATTTTTTTCATTGAACACATGACACGAATTTAAACTCAAGGGAGTCTTGTGTTTGTACACGCTATAGAAGACACATAAGAATCTCGCAAATTTGAGTTCATGAGAGTCGCGTGTAGTTTAATTTATAAATACATTATAATACACGAATACATCGAGTTCAATTTAATATGATTTGTGTGTTTCCACCGTACAACTTGAACACACAGGCTTCATATATATGTTATGTCATTTTACATACTAACACACGAATCAAATTTGCGTGATTCGTGTGTAGTTTGATAAATTATACTCACACAAAAATCTCACAAACTCAATTTCGTAGTATTCGTTTGTTCATGTGTAAAACGAGATAACGCGTGAATTCTAAAAAATTATGGGATTCTTGTGTCCCACCTTACAACACACGAATCATGCAAATTTGAATTCGCATGATTCATATGTTGCTTCATGTCGTATGAACTCGAATTAGTCCGATTTTTTTTTAAATGACTCTTATGCAAATGACTATTTTTAATCTTTTATTAATTAAAACAGTTATTTTAACACTTAATCCATATTTTATTTATATTTATATTACATATTTAGTTCACAATAAGTGTGTTGTAAGTGAATTGACTGTTTTAGTTATAAGAAAAACATGAAAAGTTTACTTTTAAGTTAAAAAAACCACAAAGTAGAATACATGTAAGATTTAACATATTAATTATTTTATGAGATTATGTCTAAAAAAGAGTACACTCTTGATAGAGGACTAAACGGTTAATAAGAATACACTCTTTGTGAATAAAAAAATATATATTAAGCAAGATAATAAAAAACAATAGTAAACATGTACAAATTACATTAGACAAAACTAATCATTTTCGTTCCCCATCCTTTCGTACCTCAGCGTCGGTAGGATATTAATTCAATTTGATTTAGTTAGATTTTAGTTTGTTAATTTAATTTAATTTAGTCTAAAAAAAATTACAAACCATATTTTATAATTGATTTGATTTTAGTATAAACATGCACTAAACCAAATCAGCAACACACCTAAACGAAATGATTATTCGTTAGCATCTCAACAAATAATTAGGTACATTTGTAAATTTAAGATATTTAATTTCATTTCGATTTAGATATATATAATACTGTAACCAAACAAGATTCATGTCAAACCTAATAAGATTAATCTAGCTATATATTATTATTATTATAGCTTTTACAATAGTTCAATAGTTCATATTTCTAGATAAAAATACAATATTTCACTAACTAATTTAAAACTAAGTTATTATATATATATATATGTGTGTGTGTATATATATGTTCTGTTTTTCCACAAAAAATATATTAGAAAGAATTAGTATGAGTATTTAAAATATATTATAAATTTTGTTTTTAGTAAAAATATATTCACAAAATAAAATATATGTACAATTTACAATATTAAATAATTTATTTTATTATATATAAAAATACTAATATCTTATTATATTTAAAGCATTATACTTAATATTAAACAATTATTTATTATATTTAAATAATTATATTTTTTATTATTTAAAAAATTATATATTAGAAATAATTAGTATGAGTATTTTAAAAAATATTATAAATTTTCTTTTTAGTAAAAAAAATTCATAAAATAAAATATATGTACGATTTAAAATATTAAATATTTTATTTTATTATAATTAAAAAATTAACCCAAACATTAATCAAAACCATAAATAACACTTACAATCCCATCAATAATTCGAAATAAAACCATTCAAAACATCCATAAATAATGGAGTAGGGTATCAAAGAAATTCAAAGGAGATTCCATTTTTTCCCCACAAATCATATACATTATTATCCAAACAAAATAATCACACTTTCAATAGCATCAACAATATGAAATAAAAGCATTAATCAAAACAATAATGAGGCAGGCCACAAATAAATAAAGAGAAATATAATTAAAAGAAAAAAAGTCAATGGAAATAGGCAGAAGGGTCTATAAGCAAAGTGTCACCATCGATATAGTAACTGCCCAGAAATGGCAATGCCTCTTCATCCGTGAGCACTCTTGCCCACGCTACTCTCCCCGTCACGTTAGCCCCTTCCCCGCTACACTTGTATTCACCATAGTACACTCTCCTACATTCATCATATATAAATATAATTATTTTATGCATCTAATAATATATGTCATTACATTTTATATTCGTTTCTAAATTTTAGCGGATTAACAACATAATTGTTATAGAATTATTGTTCAATTTTTACTAACGGAATAATTTGTTATTAAAATTTAGTAACGAAATTTTATATTACAATTTTATTATTAAAATTGAAGAAATCATTTTAGAAATAAAAATTTTGTTACAATTCCGTTGCAAAAACTATGGATATTATATTACTAAGAATAAATATTTTTTTTGGTTTTTTGGTAGTGTGTATAGATGAGTTAGTGTTAATAATTAGTTGCATGCATGCATGCATGATGATGACTTACTCGTGGCGAGATGTGTTCCCCCAGTCACTCCAACCTTTGGGAAGAACAATTTTATCCATGAACGTGTAAGAAAATACGACTCTCGAATAATCTCCCCATGCTCGACCCAGATATATCGACCCTGTCCCCGTCAATGTACAATTCTTGAACGAAAACCCACTCGAAATCGACGAGTTGGAGCGCTTTTGAGCAGTGACCGACGCCACCTTCTTTGATACCGACTTCAAATAGCAATTCTGGAGAACTAAATATTAGCTAGATGTTGGTGGGTGAGGTAGGTTTGAAGTTAATTATATAATTAAAAGGGAGGAGAATGAGATGACCTTGGATGAAGTCGACGGAGCCTTGGATGAAGCAGTTGTGGAAGTAGTGAAGCCCCTTGTGGTCGTACAGGGTGTCTTGGCTGCCATAGAAGCTGCAGTTGTAGAAGCTTGCTTTCGTCCCCGATATTCGCAGCGCCGCCGCCTCTCCGCCCTTGCTCCCCACCACGTGCCCTGCCGTATTCTGCATCCATGCATGCATCTTACAATATTCATTTTCAACTATTTATATCTAAAACTAATTATGAATTCTATATTACATGTAACAAAGACCGTATATATCGATCTTGCTAATTGGAAATTTGGACGATGCGATGCATTCATGGTTCCTTGTGAGTTGCTAAAAAGAAATCAACAATCAATCTCAGTACGTTATTGAACCGACCTCCGTATTAATTTTACAGATTATGAAAAAAAATTAATATATATGTTAGGTGTGGTTCTGTTTGTGCAATTGGATCTGATCTACTGTTGTGTTCCACACACTCTATGTCTGTGTTGCACAATCTATTTTTAATTTATTTTTTAAATTTATTTTATTTCAGTTTTATATATTTTAGTTTAATTTTATATATAATATTATAATTCATTCCACTAAACAGAGTATATAATTATTTTTTAGGTTGATAAATTTAAAAATAAAGTTTAAAATTTTTAAATTTTTTGAATATAGTATATAATTGATTTTTTGGGTTGATAAATTTAAAAATAAAGTTTATAATTTTTAAATTGTATAAATAATTATTAATTATGCTTTATTACATCACAATAAATATTTTATTAAAAAATATTAATTAAAATAATAAATTTTATTGTGATACCTAAAGTGTGAGATAGAAATGTATTTGAACACCAAATCTCATCATTTGTTGAGCATGATATGATTAATAAATGGTTATTGGTGCACTTCAATTTTTCCTCCTTGGTCAGCTATTCCGTGAGTGTCATTTAGACTTGATTCATAATGGAAAATGATTGCTTAAATGTTGTCATATATCTTGTAGTGTTTCATATGGATTGAGCATCTCCTTGGTAATTACTTTTATTATTCAAAATTAAATCGGGCAATGCCTTTTAATTTAATATACTTGATTATTTTATACACTAGAAACTATCGATTACAATCAAAACTATCATGACATCGCTCTTAACTTAGACAAATAATAATAAACAATTTAGTAATTAATAATATATATAGTCGGTCATATATATATATATATATAATGAATCAATATTGTAGCCAGGTAGTGGAAAAAATAATATATAGAAATTAATAAAATAAAGTTGATGGAGCTAGGGATGGATGACCTCAAAGTTGACGTTAATGGCAGTAAAATAATCAGCATCAACGGCAACGGTAGCACTTTGGAAAGTCCGCAGCGGCGTCGCATCTCTTGCTCTTACAGTCGATGCGGTGTCGTTTCCCGTGATCGTCGGAGGCTCCTCCCCATTTCCCACCAACGTCACGAAACGCATCGTTTTAGGGATACTCACAATACCCTACAACACAAGGGCATGCATGCAATTCTTAATTCTACCTCCTAAACTAAAATCCAAATAAGTCAACTGCATACATGCCTAATCTCTTTCCTAATTTCACATACCAATTGCCTTTTAGTATTACTTCATTCATTGCTTTGATTTTCTTAATTATATATATTGCGTGCTAGTAGATCAAATAATTAGCTATGAACTATAAACATATTTGGACAATTAATCCTTGTATATTTATGATATTCAGATTAATTACGTATTAAATTTATGCATAAAATACATTAAACTATTATGCATTAGTTAAATGCATAAAAATTATTATCATGTGATGTGATAAAATACTAATGTATCAAAATAATAAGTGTATAATACATATATAGATTTTGACTTATGTGTAAGACTTGATTTTTACTGGATCATATTCATATATACCTCAATATTATGTATAGCTTTTAGTTGCTAACTGTTATAATAATATAGTGTAAAAGTATCTTTAGCATACTAATGTTGTTATTATTCATATAAGTAAAATTATACTCCATCTCTAATTTTGGTCACACATTATCAACTTTAATAGGACAAAGGGAGTATCTATCTTATGTTTCATTATTAATCGATCATGATAAAAAAATGTGAGTATTTTATTAACTATTGAGATAATGAATAATGGAAGAAATATAGTTATTGTCTTATTGAATTATAGTACGTACAAGCGCAATTGTATATTAGTATTATCGTTATTTTGTAATTCTCATTTTCAATTTATATACTCATATTCCAAAAATATAGATCTAGATTTGTTGACGTGCATTGCACAAGTTGGAACACTAGTCACTGTTAGTAAATGACATTTATAATATCATGATATATAACATCCCATATAATATGCTACGAACGAACATGATACGAGAGTAAGAAATATCTTGTATACATCATTCCATAATATTGTGTTTCCGATTTATTTCAACACATAATTAAGTATAGCACATAAGACTTTTAACTAATTACATCATACTATATACTACCACATAATGATAATTGATACATAACCCATAAAGATTAGAGTTAATTAATCATCACTTTAGTAGCATATTTTATAAGCCCCCATAAGTAAGTAACCCAGAGGCTGAAGCAGCATTATCACTTCCCTCAAGTGTAAGAGCTATCATTATCAAGACCGTACAGTTGTCCCAAATCCACTTCGAACGACGTTGCATTGAAATACTCGAAATCGATACTCGCGCCATCATCATCATTATTATTATAATTATTATCTGAGAGTGGAATTTGATGGGCCTCCACGACTTGGGTCGAAAAACTGTTTGACCAAGTGGCCCAATAGCCCATTTGTAACGCTTCATCCCCACTATTTTGAACAATGTCAGAATTAATGTTCATCATATTTTCATTTTCAAGATTATGAGCACTGATGATTTTTTCAGACAATCTTGGGAGGCAAACGTCGCGAACGAACTCCCTTAACTGGTGGCTATTTGTATCGTATTTCAGCTGCTTTGCTTGCTTCACAACTCGACTTCTCCAGTAGTTCTTGATCTCGTTATCAGTTCGCCCAGGTAAGAACTTTGCTATTTTCGACCACCTTAATTAAATTAGAAAAAAATAAAATCAATATTGGTCAATTATTCAAAATTATATATATAAGAAAAGGTTTGTACCGATTCCCACAGAGGCAATGAAGCTCCATGATGCGGAGCTGCTCGTCAAGTGTAAAATCACCTCGTCGAACGTTTGGACACAAGTAGTTCTTCCATCTCAATCTGCAACTCTTCCCCATTCTCCTTAACCCTATATATTAAGTATCATTTAGGACGACGATCAAGCATATATGCCATGAATATATATGTATAGGTGGTAGGTACCTGAGTGTCGAGCAACGGAATTCCAACGACCTTCGCCATGAAGGGCGATGTAGTTGATGAGTAGAGAGTCTTCTTGAGAAGACCATGCTCCTTTTTTCACGCTTATAATCTCAGCTTCTTTATTACTACTATAATTATTATCAATGTGATCAGTACAACTACTATTTACTAAAGAGAACATGCCATTTGGGTTTCTTGCATCCATCTCTATGTGATGTGATGTAATGTAATGTAATGTAAAGACAGTAGTAGTGGTGGGAGGAGTACTGATAAGAGATAGTCGTATATGCTAATTAAAGAAAGATACTACGAGGTTGCACGGATTGAGTGTCATCAACTAAGGGGTTTTATAGATTTCAGACCTTGTAAATGTTACTTTAATTGTATTCCAACAAAATGGGCTGGATATGATATATCAACCATATACGATAGATACTCTGTTATATTGTGACACGTACGTGCATGTTCTACTTTGACATATATATGTGTATAGTCAACTACACATTCGCCTCCATATATTTCATGGTATCTGTAAATTATATCCTTAGGGCATGTTTGGTAGCCAAGATAGGATATAACATGATAAGATTAAATTTATATGGTGTATAAGTATTATTTTAATCTCACCCCTTCCTTATGATTAAAATATAGGGGGAAATAGTGATTTTGGCACGGGCTTAGTGTTTAATAGCGGGCCGACGTATTAATTACATTTGCTACCAAACACATGATTAGGTAAGATAATTTAATCTAATCCTAACATATCTTACCTACCAAACAAGGCCTTAATTTATTGTTTCACGTCTAAACAAATCATAAATTATAGTAGTATGAGAATGTACGAATAAATTTTATTTCCTACCTACTCCTTAAGATTAAAGTATTTCAACTTTATAAAATTGATAAAAATATAGGAAAATATTTTTTTATTCCCCAAAATTTGCCAATACTTCATCCTCCGTCCTATTATTTATGACACATTACTTTTACTTTCATTCTCCTATAATAATAAAAATTATTTAAATTCAATTCAATTAATCTTAACACTAATTCTAAATTGATGGAGGTTGTAGATTCTCTCACACAATTAATCTTAACTTTCATTCTCATATATATATATATATATATATATATATATATATATAATCTGCTTAGAACTAAGTATTAAATATGAACTAAAATCTATGCATGTTGCGTATTATTTTAATGTATTACGCATAATATTTTATTACATAAGATGATTGTACATTTTTATTCATTAACCTGCATTATAATTTCAATTTATTTTATACATAAATGTGGTGCATAATTAATCTGAATAATAAATTATATAAAAATCAACACTTCAAATTAATTCATAATTCATATTTAAATATTATTCTTATTTGGTGCGTTCTATAAAAGTACTTTCTGAAGAAGATCAAATAGAAACTCTGTCTCTCTGTGTGAAACCTAAAGTCAAGCTAATTTATAGTATGGTCTAATATTATCGTATAATGAAGTGGAGTATTTCCGTTAGTACTATATATAGCATATATAGGAACTTCGGTTCATATATTCATCATAAACTATGTTGGGTTTAAGGTTGTCGCCGTACAACCAATCGTCAAGGTTAATATCAACATATAAAAGTGTCGAATGTATACATTTCTCTTTTTCTTAAGTTGGGTTGGGTTGGGTTGGATATAGTAAAAAAAATTAACATAATTAATCAATATTCTTGGGAATAGTTTGACTTCTTTACATTTTGGAGTACACCAAGGCCTGGCCCACCTTGCTATCCATTTAACATTATTAATTAATTCAATAAAAGCAACTTTAATTTGATTAATATTCGATGAGGTATCATATAATTTATTTTAAGCTCAGTCATTGACAACTTTTTTAGTGGATAGGTTGTACAAAAATTTATAAAATATTGCTTGATTTAAATAGGGAACAAACATGAATTTGACCAAGAATAAACCACGCACACGCGCACTTGCACTTATAAATATACTTAACTAGCATGGAGTGATCTGTCATACTTAGATATTAATTTTTGATAACTTTTTTATGAATTATTTTTTTAGAATTTAATAATTAGTATTTAGTTTAATACTAATTAAATAATAAAAAATATATATTTTCAAAAAATACTCCATGATTGCGATCATAACACACGGTTACGGTTACAGTTCGAATCATAACTGAACTGCTAGCTAGTTCACGGTTCTATTTTTTTGAAATTGTAACCAAACCGTGTGTACGAAGGTTCGCGATTTGGAACCTAAACCATCGAAGACGGTTTCAATTTCGAATCGACGATTTCAGTTATGAACCATCGGTTCTTTTAAAACTGCCTTAAAAATGTGTACTTTTATATAAATTTACAAGTTAAAATGTAATTGTATGAGTTATAAGCAATGAAGAAATATAATATAATAGGTAAAATTGAATCAGGAAAAAAACTGTTAAAATAATTATTGAGGAACCGTCGATTCACGATTTTGAACATTTAAAATCGAAACTTAATCATTTTCTACACGATTACGATTTAGAATTGAACCGTCGGAAAAGATTACAATTCCCAAAATCGTTCGATGGTGATTATGATTCATTTGAAGACCTATCGGAGCATTTATATAAAGCATAGACTCACTAACCTTCTCTTTATAACAATAATTTTACCGTCTAATTGAAAATATATTAAATAATAATACACGGCTAATATGTAGTAATTAATATTGTGATTCTTTCTTGGTCGCTTTCAATTATCTTTTGAGAAAAAAGAGGTGCAGTCAAAAGGAAGAACTAACATCAAATAGTAATGCAGATGCATATCGTCAACCAGATTTACAGGAAATGAGGAATAAAGAACAAATTTCATATCGCATTATATATACATATACATATATGCTTTTTAAATAACTTTAGTTAGAAATAAAAGATTAAAAACATAGCAATTTGCTTTTCATGAGTATTTAGAATTAATCAATCAACTTTGTGTTTTTGGATGAAATTTCATACACATAATTTTTTGAATCATATCATATATTGTCTAACTATGTGACATTTCGTGCTGCATTAATACGAAACTGACATGCGACATGTTAGGGTTCAAGATTAGGATATTATATAAGAAAAATACATATATTGAATTTAAATCATAAATTATGACACGTGTCATTCTCATATTAATTCAACATAAGATGTTACACAATTATACAATAAAATATCTGAATCGATAATTTTAGTACTCTCTCCGTCCCGCTAAAAGTGACCATGTTTCCTTTTTGGGCCGTCCCACTAAAAGTGGCCACTTTCCTAAAAAGGAAAAAAATTTACCTTTAAACTACCTCTCTCCTACTTTATTCACACACAACACTTTAGTTTCTTAATCTCCGTGCCGATCCCTTTGTGGCCGCTTTTAGCGGGACGGAGGGAGTAATATTTATCTTTTATGCGTAGGTTAAACAAACTATTGTTTGGTGATTTTCATTATGAAAAAAGGCAAAAGAATTATGGAGTTCAACTATTGTACCTTATTGTAGTTATTCGCGAATGATTCTTTTCTTTTACATTATATTGTGATGTAAAAATGTCACAATTAAAGAACTAATTCTACATTAGCTAGAACTTTAGTAGTTACCAAGTGGTAGAGATTCCCATTTTTAACTTAGTGGGGAAGTGGGCAGCATCACAAAACCTAATTGGTAAATTGGTAATTATAAATTTATAATTTTTTTTTGGCAATAAAAGTTAATCAACGTTAAAATATTTGTGCAAGGAATATAAGAAGCGAATAGAAGGAAAGTTGAAACTTGAAAGAATTAAACATGAGTTTTTTTTCCACGCGTGGGTCGACTTTTGTGATTCGTTCAAATGTAAAAGATTGTTTGACAAAACCAGTAACTACGAATAACCATTTTCTTTCGAGTACAAATATCTTTCTTTATAAATAAATTAAGTATATATATAAATACAAGATGGCTTCCCCACCTTCCGATCAGATTGTAATCGAATCGAATCGAATCGAACCGAATGTTGTCATCGTTGAGTTTAGCTCATTTAAAAATTTGAAGGCTTTAGTTCTGATTGAACTCAATTCAAATAAAAATTGAGCTTGAGTTCGATTTGATTCATTTATTTTTCGATTTAATAGTGCATTTGAATGTGAGGTAGAACTCGGCTTAAGTTTGACAAGTATTCGAGTTTGAGCTTATTCATTAAATTATTTGAGGTAATATATATATATTTATATTTTTTGGACAAGTTTGTGAATTAGTTCATATATAAAGTTCGTGAACTATTTAATGTTCGACTCGTTTTTTAATTTTGTAAACATACTCATTAACAAGTTTATGAACTATTTGAAGATTGTGTCGTTAAAATTAGATTTGAAAGTGTTCGTAAACCTTTAAAACTGAGTATCATTAGTTTTGAGTTAGGTTCGAAAAAGAATTCGACCTCGATTCGGGGCTCGAGTTCGATTTATTTACTGCATGAATGAACTTTTATTGAACTGAGTTTTAAATAGTTCACGAATCGTTTGGTTCGTTTACACCATTACCATGCGAGCGAACATTTAAGAGTGACATGATATGTCCCATGACATATATTATTTTTTAATAAATTTTTGTTTAAACCTTATTGATTATGGTATAATTTGTTGGGAAATATTTAAAATGGTTTTGATTTAGACTCCAAAACCTCATTTGAAAGATGTATTAAGTCCAAAATTGAAATTTGGTTCTTAGTCTTGTTTTAAGAACTCACTTGTTAAGGAGTTCAGTTTACAGGTACACACACAACCTGAAGGACTCAAGACTGAAGCTCAAGACCAGTACTGAAGTTTTCTTAAACTCAGTTTACTACCAAAACTGAAGGACCATGCCACTGAAAATATAGCCTGAAGTTTTGAAGTTGAAGTTATTTGAAGCATGAATTCGACGCACCGAAGCTCTCACTGAAGATTCCACTGAAGTTATGCTAGCCACTAAGTACCATGCTATTTCTATAGGTATTACCACTTCTGGAAAAGATCTCAGTAGGTGAAGCAAATCTTAGTTGCAGACACCAAAAATGGTAAAAAGGACGGCGACTCCAACAAGAAGAATTTCAAATGCTACGGACGAAGCTCTCTCTCACAACGGATATATTATTGAGAGTGTCTTATAAATACCCCGCTGCTTCAAACACCGGTTACCAAGTTTTCTTACCCTCAAACTCTCTATCGCTCTCAAGCTTTCTTCTTCGCACAAACTTTCAATTTTAGAACACTATTGCACCCACTGAATATTCTGTAGTGTGTTCTTAGCGATACAATCTATAACCGAAGAATAGATCTAGCATAGAATTAGTTCATAGCTAGAAGTGATCAGACACCATTGTTTATCTAACCTTCAAGGCTGATCACTGTAAGACACCTCTCCAATTATTTGAAAACCTTCGACTCACATCGAGACACGTGGACGTAGGAGTTTTTATCTCCGAACCACGCAAACCAACTCTTGTGTCTTCTCTATTTACTTTTAGTATTTATTCTCTAACTCTATTGCATAAATTGAATTCTGATTAATTGTAAACTGAAATTATAACATTAAGTTTTCTGATAAACGAGTAAGCTTTTAAACCACCACTTTCGCACGTATACTTAAGATATTAGTCCATCAGTCAAACACTAAGTGTAGACTGGAGGATTGCTATCTAAAGTTAACCACTCTACTAAAGCTACATCCCTTTAGATTTGAAACTTCACTGAAAAACTTGTCTTAATCTGAAAAGTTTTAAACTGGTGTATTGCCCCCACTCATGCACTCAATATACTCGTTACGTGACCAACATAATTTATTATTAATTAAATGATAGAATATAAACAGATAAAAATAACAACATTATGATGATTTATCTACTTATATGTTAAATCACATAAATCGTGAACACACTAAGTATCTCCAAAGCGGATAAGGGGGTTAGAAGGTAAACAAATGGTTAATTGATAAAACTACTCATTTTCATAAAATAAAAATAAAAATATCACTTGAAAATAACAGATAAAACATAAATAGATTACTTGATAATATGTGGAATTTTCTCATGTGCTCGTGTATTCAAATTATTTGTAAAATGAAATACATGAATACATGATCAATTACATAATGTGCTCATGTTAGTGAATATTTTTTATATTTTATTTTTAAGTAAGTCCTTATTAAAATAAGTATTTTAGTTTTTACCCAACAAATGTATCAGTTTACATAGACATTCTTTCCTTTCAAAGATTGTTTGACTTTACGTACACCCTTCCATAATTTCTTATGTTATATCCGTATGTTGTAAGTTTTTTGTATACTCTATTATTTTGATTTGTATTAGTGTTAGAATTTGACACTTATTTAATTTATTATTTTTAATTGAGTTTTATGTATTGAGTAGAGTGAGTTCACCTACTATAAATTAAAAGTTTGATGCGTAAATTTTTTTTATTAACAAAACAAACTAACAAGATGTAATAAACTTTCATCAAGATATATAGCATTATAACTTTCTTTTTGTTGGTAATGCACCCATAATCCTCATAAAACCAAAATATCATAGTAAGTCCATATTTAAAATATAAATTTTAGGGCATATGCCTATGCATAAAATGGACTTTTACATATGTGAAGTGGAAATTCTAAGAGCATGCGCAGCGGGGCCAGGCGCGGGTGTCCCGAGGGAGAGTTCGGCGCTGCGGGTAAGCGACGCGCGCGGCCGGGCAGCGTCCGCCTCTGGGCGCGGGCGTCTGGCACGGTTCTTGCACTGCGTGGTGCAGCCTTCCGAGGCTCCAATTTTTTTTTTGATTTTTTTTTATTCTTTAATTCATCTATAAATACCCATTTCAATCTCATATTTTCACACATCTTCTTCCATTTTTCAATCTTTCTACCATCTTTCTTCAACCATTTCTCTTACAAGTTAGCAAAAAAAAAATATGGATGACGAATTCAATAGGTTTCTATACCGAAGTCGGAGCCAAGGTGCAAGCTCCGATAATCAAAGTTCGGACAATTCGTTGTCCGGAGTTCTGAATTTTCAAAGCCAAAATTCTCCTTTCTCTTCCTCTCAATTCAACACTCTTTTCTACTCTACTCCTTCTTATCCCGACCAAACTTATTCGGGCCAACAATTTCCATTTCCTTCGTATTCACCCCAATTCGCTTCTCAACCATCTCCTACAATCTCAACCGCTTCTTCCGGGGGAGCCGGAGGACTCGACGGAATCAACTTGAATGATTCATTCGATGATGCTTCGGACGAGACTCTAGCTCTCACTCTCTCCAAAGGTGTCACTCGAACAAAAGTGGACGTTGCCTACACCGAGACGGATGACATTGTACTTTGTCGCACTTGGCTCGAGACAAGTCAAAACCCCATCGTTGGCAACAACCAAAAGGTCAAGGCCTATTGGAAACGCATCACCGACTCCTTCAACCGGCAACCCAACTAGCCGAAGCCTCGCACTATCCAACAATTGAAGTGCCATTGGGCTCGTATTCAAAATACGACCAGAGAGTTTTGCGCCATCTACAACCGGTGCACCGATCAATGGGCAAGCGACAACTCCGACCATGACATCTACCAAAAGGCGTTGGCGAAGTATAAACAAACCAAAAGGTCGGAGTTCAAATACCGACATTATTGGGAGATTTTGCGACACGTAAAAATTCCAACGCGTTGTTCCAAGCATCCCCGCCAACAAAAGGGGCAAAAACAATATGAGGGAATGGTTCACAAGCGACTCAACCCAAGGAGGCGAAGCCTAACCCGAACCCGAGAAACATCTGATGGGGACGAAGGCCGCGAAAAGAAAAGGGAAGGGTAAAGCCTCCGCCTCCGAGCAACTAAGTAACGAAGCGTTGGAAGCTTTGAAAGAAAATTCCAACACAATTACAACATTCACGAGGGACACAACAAGGCTTGCTTATTAAGCTACACAACACGATATATGCTCAAATTAGAAGTAGGTTTGATTTCTAGTTTAGTTGTTTTTTAATTATTGTAATTTTCAACTTTAATGTTGTATTTTAATTTATAAGTTAGGATTTAAATTATGTATTGTATTTTCTATTTCTAAGTTAGGATTTTAAATTATGTATTGTACTTTATTTTCAATTTGAATATTGTCTTTTAATTATTCTAATTTTTGTTTTTTAATGTTGTTTTTCGTTTATTTAAATTATATAAAACATATTAAAATAAAAAATAAAATTTAAATACATATTTATTAATTTAAATTAATAAATTTAATACATAACAAATATCCAAAATAAAAAAATAAATACATCATAAAAAAAAAATTTAGAGACTTCGGAGTCCCAATATGAGAGTCTCCCACTGCTACCTACCAACACGACCTCTCAAACTCCACACTAAAAAATTCCATTTAATTACGATTTTGCCACCGAGCCTCATGAATGAGAGTTCCCCGTTGAAAATGGTCTAAGTTTATCTTATATTTTCTGAAAAACGAGTACTACAACACTATTCGATTTTGACAAAAGAAATAATAAATTAAACACAAATACTAAAAAGAACAGTAAAAAAAAGTGTGACAGGTCTTATTAAATTTATTAAATGAATCATTTTAATTGATTTTTTTTAATCAATATTAATTTATAATTTATCGATATGTATCTATATAATAATTAATATAAATATATTTTAAATTTTCTCCTTACTTGGTCCTATGTGGCATCATTGTAATTGTCATGGGGTAACTCGATGACCTAAATTTTTCGCCCTGTGCCGGCGCCAAGGTACGCACACCTTGACCAGCCTTCTCAAAATGAGCACTCGCGCCCGCCTATGGAATGATTGCTAGCTCGAGCCAAACCTTACCTACGAATCAATATTACGCAGAGGATAACAATATTAAACGTAGGGACACACAAGTTTACGGGATCTCTCACTCTCAACCCTTTTATTACTCACATAAAAAGGCACCAAGGCTTGCACACAATCACCCAACATTCTCTTGCTCTCTAGCTACTCACGCCTAGAGCTCTCTCCGAGTGTTGGGCGTGCAACTCAAGGCACTATTTATAGATGTGAAGGACAACTCGCCCCCTTCACTGGGCTTACAATGAGTTCGGCCCACATGAAGCTAGACTAAGTCAACTAGGCGCCATGTGGCGTCGTCTGGCGCATCCAAGACTCGGTCCTCTAATAACTTCCCCAAAACGTGGGGTTTGTTACCGCAACCGTCTCCCACAATTTGCTCACGGTCCTTTGACTTGGTGTTGTCCTGCTCCGCGCCCACAAATTTCGCAACCAACTGTTTGTGGCCGCGCTCGCACGCACCCGTCACCCGTGGCCCGCGCATGTGCCGCTCCCGTGCCGTGCATGTGACGCGCGCACATGTGCCACTCACGTGTTGTGCATGTGCGGCGTTCGTGTCACTCCCGTGCCGCGTATGTGCCAGGCATGTGCCGCGCCTGCACAACTCTCGGCCCCTTGGCGTGCGCCACTCTCGCGCGCTGCTTGGAAACTATCGGTCAGGGGCGCGCGCCACTTCTCGGCCAACTCTCGGACAGTGGCCCGCGCCACGCGCGTGTGCCACTCTCGGTCATTTCTTAGACTATGCCGCGCGCCACTCTCGGCCATCTCCCGGCCAGTGGCGCGCGCTACGCTTGGCACTGGGCCTTGGCACCACGCCTCCGCCCACGCCTCCGTCTCATGTCCCACACATGTCTCGCCCCACGTCTCCATCTCATGCCCCCGCTATTCTTGTGTCGCTCTTAGCACAAGGGACAACACTCACGTTGCCCCGTTGCAACGTCATGCACCACGTCACATTGTGTCTCGGCCACACGTCTCGGCCAACTTCCGCACCACATCTAAACCACGATTTTGGAGACGCAACAATAATCCACCACTTCTATTTATTTTAAATCACAATTTTATTCATTGTTAATTCTAATATTTACGACGCTTTTAACTAATATTAAATTGAATAAGAACTTAAAAAATTAACATAAACTTTTATTGTTATTGAAAATTTAATTTACTCGATTATTATATCATCAAATACATAGTTAATTAATTAAAATTTTCTTGATAATATTAAATTATAATTAATTTTCAAACTAGAATTTTGAATGTTAAATTTATATTTAATTTTTAAGAGTCCTGTTACGAGATGGTATTGATTTTAATATAAATACAATATACAATAATTATTTGGGCCGAGCTTTATAAATACAAATGGGCTAAGTTTATTAATTGAAGTGGGCCTTTATTTAATTAATCATATGGGCCGAATCTAGTAATTCAAGTGGGCTGATGGTTTTAGACTTTTAGTTTGATATTGAGCCAAGTTAAGACATTCGATCGGTTTGTTAATTTATTAGTTGGGCTAGATATTTTAAGTTATTGTTGGACTAGATTCAAATAATACTAGTATCTAGTTCAATTTTAAATAATTCTTAAAGAGTTTTAATTAAGATTAATATTAGTCTATAAGATTTCATTTAGCATTGTGACTAAACTAGGGCTGTCAAAATTTACCGAAAACACGGTATACCGTACTTACCGTACCGAAAAATACCGTAAAATACCGAATTTAAGGTATACCGGAATTTTTGGTAATGTATGATACCGTACCGAACTTTTCGGTAAGGTAAAGGTATCACTTTTCCAAATACCGAGGTATACCGGCGTATACCGTACCGTAATATATACCGTACTACGGTATATACCATAACAGAGGTATATACCGTTATACCGTAATAGAGGTATATACCGTTATACCGTAACAACGGTAATAACGGTATAAAGGTATATACCGGAACAACGGTATATACCTGTATTTAGTATTTTATAATTACATATTTTTGTATTTTACTATAATATATAACTTATTTAATTATATATGAATATGATCACATCAACAACTTCATAAATTAATATGTCTAAATTTAGTTAATAATATAATAATATAGTGATCCTTATGATATTATATTATAATTGTATAATAATATTTTAGTTAGTTATATAAATATACAATATTAATATAATTATTTAACCTATATTTTATATAATTAGTTAGTTAGTCAACGACTCATAATATAACTATGTAATACTAATATAGTAGTTGTATACACTACAAAAAATGTTAAAATGGCGACGGACTGGACGACGGATTGGATTTCCGTTGTCTGCTGGCGACGGACTGGCGACAGACTCAGCTAACGACGGACTGGCGACGGACTGGCGACCAATTTTTGGCGCGTTTGATGGCGCCAAACCTAACGACGGACTGGACGACGGACCAGTCCGTCGTTAGTATTTTTAATTTTTTTTATTTTTTTATTTTTATTGCTGGCGACGGACTGGTCCGTCGTCCAGTCCGTCGTCCAGCCCTTTAAATCAGTCTCCCCCTCCTTTCGCGAAAATCAGACGCTGCAACACTAATTTTCCCCCCACCGGCGCATTCTCCGGCGATCTGACCTTCCAACCATTGTAATTGCGTAATGTAAGTCGAATCCTTCCATCTTCCTTCCCCTCTTTCTATTTCTATCATTTTTTTGAAATTTGGCCCGTTTTTTTGAAGCTTTGACCGCTGCCCCCCTCTCCCGCCCTGCTCCGGCCGCCGCCGCCCTCCCCCCGCCCTGCTCCTGCCGCCCTCCCCAGGTATGTCACGTTTAATTTTTTTTTGTATTTTGTTAATTATTTGCTAATTTTGATTAATTATTTGATAATGTTTAAATTAGTGTTAATTGTGGTTAATTGTTAAATTATTGTGAAATTTAGTTAATTGTTTAATTAGTGTGAATTGTTAATTGTTTGATAATTTTATAAGTATGAGTGTTTAATTATGTGTTAATTAGTATATATAGGTGTAATTAAATAGTATATATAGGTGTAATTAAATAGTTTCATTATTTAATTAGTTTAATTAAAATTTTAAGTATTTTTTAATTTAATTAGTTTAGTTATTTAAATTAGTATTAATTGATTTTTAATTATATGAATTTACTTAATTAGTTAAATTGTTGAAATAGGTTAATTTATTGTTTAATTTGTTTATATTGTTAAGTAATACTATATAGGTTATTGTTTTTATTGTGTTAATTGTTTAATTAGTTTAATTGTTTAATTAGTTAATTAGATTAATTATTTAGGTTATGGTTTAAGGTTTAATTAGATTAATTAATTAGCTTTGGTTTAGTGTTTAATTAGATTAATTAATTAGGTTATGGTTTATTTAGGTATTTTAATTGTTAATTATGTAATTATAGTTTATATTGTTAATTAATATATTATATAGCTATCTAGGTTTAATTACTTTATTTGCTTTAATTTAATTGTTAATTAGTTAATGTCATTTATAGTTAATTTGATAATTATGTGTAATTAATTATGGTTGAATTAAGTAAGGTTATAAGTTTGAATAATTGATTATGTTTAATTGGCTTTCTTGAATTAATTAGCGTTATAAGTTTGAATAATTATTTAGTGTTATAATTGTTTAAATAAGTTAATTTTATAGTTAATTATTTAATTAGTTGAGAAAGTTAATTAATATAGCTTTAATTAATTAATTTAATTGTTTAATAAGTTATTAATTTAGTTAGTTTAATTACTTAATTAGTTTAGATTGTTAATTAGTGTATATATATATATAAGATAGACGTTCCCAACTAGTATATATAAGATAGTTAGTTTAATTATTTAATTAGTATATATAAGATAGTTTAGATTGCTAATTAGTATATATAAGATAGTTAATTAGTATATATAAGATAGTTAGTATATAAAACATAGTTTAATTAGTTTAGATTGTTAATTAGTATATATAAGATAGTTAGTTTAATTATCTAATTAGTTTAGATTGTTAATTAGTTTAATTTAATTGTTAATTAGTATATGTTAATTAGAATGTAATTACTTTAATTAAATTTGTTTAGGACCCGCCTTTCGCCTTTTGCTGCCTTCCAGACGGTTCCCTTCGGCGTCGCCTCCTTCGTGAAAGGTAATTGTTTAATTTAATTAGTTAATTAGATTAACTTAATATGTTTACTTAATTATTTAATTAGTATTAGTTAATTTGTTAATTGAGCGTTAGTTTAATTATATGTTTAAATTGTTTAATTAGGGTTTCGTCAATTACGTCTGTCGCCTCCCGACTCCTCTCTCAGCCTTTCCGAGCCGCCTTTTGCCGCTCCGGCGCTCTCTACTTCGGTGAAAGGTATTAAAATTATAATAATGTACTTATTTAATTACTTAGGTTAATTATATGTAAATAATTAGGTAATTAAATATATTTGGTTAGACGTAATAAACTGTTTAGGTCAAGTTTGTTTAAGATTATTAATTATCTTAATTTAGATTAATGTTGTATTTATATATATATATATATTATGACATTGGGATAGACATAATTAATTTCTTAAGGATCTTCTCCCTTTGGGATAGATTTTGATTATGTCTTAAGGATCTTCTCCCAATATGTGTAATATTATGTTGTGGTGATTTGATGAGATGCATGTGTTGTGATCTTTTAATTATTATGTACGAATGTTTTGATTATGAAATGTATGTTGGGATATTTTCATGATCGTGTCAGCTGGCTGTTTTGATTAGATTTAGTGATATGAGATATATATTAATTTGGACGCAATCAACTGCAAATCTCCAAAAATAACCAAATTAAATGACCGAAAATAACCAAATGCAATCAAGTGCAAATGAACTTATAATATTCGCCGACAAACCATAATTCTCAACCTGGGACCATAATTTTCAAAATTCTAATCCTCTATTGTCGTCCACTATTCTACTCCAAATCAACTTATAATGCTCTTCCTCTATTTAACTTCAAATAATTCAACTGAATCATAACACTTTCCTAAGTGAGTCTATGTTTACACATGTGCAATCTTCATTCAAATTAATGTCTCATTTAATCGACCACTAATATATTCATGACCTCTCCGTAACTAATTCAACTTCATTTTACTATGTAAATACTTATTAATATTAATCAGGGTTATAAAAATGAGTCGAGATTGGATGTATCTGCGTTTACTTCCGAACGGGGGATTTAATCCGCACTTCCTTGCTGGGCTTGATGAGTTCTTAAGATTTGCAAGTAGTCAGCCTCAGTTAATGGATGGAGAAAAAATCAAGTGTCCGTGTGTGAAGTGTAAGAATATATACTTTAGAAGTACAGATGTTGTACAGCTTCATCTGGCTAAAAAGGGTTTCACACGGGGTTACGAGGTCTGGAGGTTTCATGGTGAAAATGAAATACCTTCATATGCTCAAGAAACACGTGTCGACGTAGATGTAGAACCCGAGGAAGAGTACGGGACATACCACGCGATGGTTCATGATCTCGGGGGTCCCTCTTTCAACAACCCAGATGACACAGAGGAAGATCCAAACGCTACAGCAAAGTTGTTGTACGAGTTGTTGGACGCTGCCGATCAAGAGTTATACCCTGGGTGTAAGAACCACACTCAGTTGTCTTTTGTGGCTCGTCTGATGACTTTGAAGGCCCGTTCTGGGATGCCACAAAAATATTTCAACGAGTTGTGTGTGTTATTGAATGAGGCATTCCCAGACCACCATAAAGTGCCCATGAATTACTACAGCACACAGAAATTGCTACGGGCAATGGGTTTACTTGTAGAAAAGATAGATTCGTGTAGGAATCATTGCATGATCTATTGGGAGGGGGATTCTCATCTTGTGAATTGCAAATTTTGCAATGAAAGCCGATACAAAGATAGGAGTCGGGGACGTAAACAAGTGTCCTTTAAGAAGATGTACTACTTCCCTTTAACACCTCGTTTACAAAGGTTGTATGCATCTAAAGCTACGGCCGGCGACATGATCTGGCATTCAACCTCAGCTGATGATGGTGTTATGCGCCATCCTGCAGATTCGCCGGCGTGGAAGCACTTTAATGTGACTTACCCGTGTTTTGCAGCGGAGCCACGGAATATACGATTAGGACTGTCAACAGATGGTTTTCAACCATTCGGTCAATCGGGACAACAGTACTCATCCTGGCCTGTTATCCTTACTCCTTACAACTTACCTCCGTGGTTGTGCATGAAAGAACAGCACATGTTTCTCACAGTGCTTGTTCCTGGTCCCCGAAATCCAAAAGATAAGATTGATGTTTACCTACAGCCACTTATATCTGAATTCAATCAATTGTGGACAGTCGGTGCCCATACTTATGACGTTTCAAGAAGACAAAACTTCCAGATGCACGCATCATTGATGTGGACCATTAGTGATTTTCCGGCGTACTCGATGTTGTCTGGTTGGAGTACAGCCGGAAGATTAGCTTGTCCTCGATGCATGGAACAAACAGAAGCATTCTCCTTAACACATAGCCGGAAGCAGTCATGGTTTGATACACATCGCAAGTTCCTACCTTACGATCACCAGTTCAGGAGGAATAGGAGGGCCTTTAGAAAGAATAAGATTGTTGCAGATGATCCTCCGGAGAGGAGATCAGGGGAAGAGATACTTTATCAGATTGAAGATTTGGGACTAGTAAAGGTCACCGAAGATTATGATGATAATAACAAGCGCATTTTAAGACAAGTTACCACTGGATGGCGGAAAAAGAGCATCTTTTGGGACCTTCCGTATTGGAGTTCTCTGCTCATTCGACACAATTTAGATGTTATGCATATTGAGAAGAACGTGTTTGACAACATTTTCAATACTGTTATGAATGTCCAAGGCAAGACAAAAGACACGGCAAAGTCGAGGGAGGAACTCAACCTCTATTGTCACAGACCCCAGTTGATGCGTGACCAGTACACTAATAAATATCCTAAGGCATGCTATACACTTGATAAAAAGGAGAGAAAAGTCTTGTGTGAGTGGGTGAAAACCCTTAAGTTTCCTGACGGTTACGTCTCAAATATGGGTAGATGTGTAGACATGAGTAAACTTAAGATGTTTGGGATGAAGAGCCACGACTGTCACGTTTTCATGCAGCGCATACTACCCGTTGCATTTCGAGAATTACTCCCACATGCTGTTTGGAAGTCCATAACTGAGTTGTGTCTGTTCATATCCGAGTATGAACCAACAGTGTAGAGAATGGTGGGAAGCTTGTTCTATAAAGGCACGGGCCACTATCGACGAGTCTCGAGCGGATGTGTCTACGTTGGAGTCACCGTTTCAGGAGGATGATGACGCTCATGTGGTAACTACTGTTGATGTAGATGATATTACATCAGTTGCCCGAGACGGTGAACATGTAGAAATTGAAGATGATGATGACCACGTGGACTCTGATAATGTCCTCGAAACAGAAGAAGAAGATGACGAGGATGATGAATATCAAGAGGATGAAGCTTCAGATGACGAAGAAGAAGATGAAGATGAGGAGGATGACTATGAAGATGAAAATGAGGAAGATGAAAATTATAACGATGAAGAGGATTCTCCTTAACACTTTGTGTACAAAACTTAACACATTCGAATTTCAAATTATTAATTATAAATGCAACTTGTTAATTATATGTTCAATATAAACCTTCTACGTATTAATTAATAAGTCTATTATGAATCTTATTTATCTATTTATTTTCAACATAATAGATGTCTTCCAGTCGGCGAGAGGATGTGGGGACTCCTCGTGGTAGGGGTTCACGCCGATCACAGCTATCCCTTGGACGGGGTAGTTCCCCGGGCTCATCTTCTGGATATGAGTCCGGGACCGGCGGTTTGAGCCACCATATTGGTGGCATACAGATAGGCGGTCCGTCTTCTGGCTCTGACACCGATGGTCAGAGAGAGCATAGACCCACAGGAGACGTTGTTCTATCTGTGAGTGAGCTGGGGTACGTAAATGCAATCACCTCTTCAATTTTGACAATTATTTAATTAGTTATTCAAAAATCTAACATAAATCAATCTAAAATTACTTATGCAGGGGATTTTACCCGCATGCCGACCCGGCAGATTACATTTGGGAACTATTTAAGATAGTTCCCAACCCGACTGGCTACAGTTGGAAGCTCACGCCTGAGGACGTGAGACAGCGATATTGGGAGGAGTTTAAGGTTCGAAAATTTACTAAAACTTTCAAACTCATTCTTAATTATAACTTATAACTACAATTTCTAACATACATTTTCAATGCTAGAAAAAATTTACTTGGGAACCGGCACTCGATGCCAAGATTCGGGAGTTATGGTATAATAAGATCCGGGAGAGATATAAGGATTATATCTGCGGGATCAAGAGGAGGAGGAATGATCCGCCACCCAGAGGTGGGAAGCCTGGGTGGTGGACTGATGATGTCTGGATGGGTTGGCTCGCTTACTGGTCACGGGATGATGTTGTGGCCAAATCCCAGTCAGCGAGGCGCAACCGGTTGTCTGAGCCTCAGGGACCGGGTACTAGTCCTATCAAGCATAGGGGAGGGGCCAAGTCGGTCATGCAACGAGCTGAGGAGAAGGTAATAATATACTTTAAATAATAATGGTAAGTATGTGGTACAATTTTAATTCATATACACATGTTTCAATGACACAATTCCATTGTGATCTGATGCATAGGGTCGTGAGCGGGGAGTAGCTCCGATTTCGTGCATGTTCGACTCCTTCCTGGACGAGCATCGATACGCGGACGGGACATACACCGATCCGAAATCTGAGGCGATAGCGGTAAGTTTTAATTTAAATCTAATATATATATATGTATTAGATTTTCAATATTTATAATATGTATATATACTAACAAATGTTCATTTCTCGTTTACATGCATGCAGACTGAGGTGTTTCGCCGTGCTGACGAGGAGCGGGCCCAGCTACCCGAGGGGGACCACGATGCAGTCGACATCAACGAGCTGTATCTGGAGGTTCTTGGCGGCCCGGACAAGAAGAAGAGGCTGTTCGGCACGGGAGGCGCGGCGAAGGCCTTGAGAGCTTCCAGATTCGGGGGATCCTCGTCCGCATCACGCCCATCCAGAGACGAGGTCGAGGAGCTGCGGCGCCGAGTCGAGGAGCAGGATCGCGAGCGCCGTGAGTACCTTGCTCAGCAGCAGAGATTGGCTGAGCAGATGGCGGTGATGCAGGCTCAGCATGCCGAGATGATGCGCTGGATGCAGTCTCAGCAGGGAGGTGCACCCTTCTTTCCCTCTTATCAGCCTCCCCCGTCTGATCCCCCTCCCCAGTTTCCTCCTGATGATGACTACGATTCGTAGATGCTACTGATACATTTACTATTATTTTATTTTTTGGTTTGTCGTGGGATGTTACTGATACAAATATTTATTTTGTTCATTATATGAAATCCGCGTTCATTTTGAATTTCATTTGATTGGTTCAATTTTAAATTATTGTTCAATGTTGGATTATGTTTGTATTGTGTGTTATGACACGTTTTAGGTAATGAATAATAAAAAAAAGAAAATTAATTATTAAAATAAAAAAAAAAAATCTTACCTGGCGACGGACTGCAGTCCGTCGCTAGGTCAACGGTCAACGGTAGTGGGCGACGGACTGCAGTCCGTCGCCACTAACGACGGATTAAATCCGTCGTTAGCTTTCCGGCGCCGTCAACAGTCTCCGGCAGTTTCTGACGACGGATTTTAGTCCGTCGTGGCTAAAGACGGATAAATTCCGTCGTTAGTCCGTCGTTAGCTAACGACGGACTGTGTTTTCCGTCGTCCGGGGGGCTAACGACGATCAAAATGCAGACGGAAAAAATCCGTCGCCAGTCCGTCGCTAAGCCCCCGGGACGACGGATTTCGAGGGCTAACGACGGATTTTTCCGTCGCCAGAATGGGTTTTTTTTGTAGTGATAACTATATAATACTAACAATCTTTAATGTAGTTATAACTTACAAGCATCAAAGATGAATTATGTGACTTACATTATTAACTATCAACTAATATATGAATGTCACATTTATAATAAGATTTGATTAGAAAAGGAGCTACATTGTATACTATCAAATATTTAATTAAAATAATTATGTAAATTTACAATATGTAAAATAACTATATTATATTTAATTTCACTATTATAAATTTACATGATTATTCTAAATCATATTCATATATACTCTAATATCAATGTAATTAGTTAAAAGGAGCTACATTTTAAAGTATCAACAGTACCTATGGATGTCAAGACTCGTTGGAATTCAACATATAAAATGCTTGAAGCTGCATTGAAGTATAGAAGGGTGTTCGAAAGAATGGCTGAAGAATCATTGCCTTTTATGAAATATTTTCATGAAAAAGATGATAAGGGTAAAGGAAGGATGGGGCCTCCAACTACAGAGGATTGGGAAAGCGCATCAGCATTTGTATACTTTCTTGAATATTTCTACGATGCGACTTTAGAGCTTAGTGCATCAAAAACTCCTACATCTCAACTTATTTATGAATCAATGATTTCATTACAAAGTGAGATTGAGAGTACTTGCAGTGATGATTCAAACCCAACCCTTAAGAAGGTTGCACAAGCAATGAATGAAAAGTTCAACAAGTACTGGGGGGATTGGAATAAAATGAATCATTTGATTTTTATTGCCAATGTTTTGGATCCAAGAAACAAGCTACAAGTGATCAAAGTTAGCATCAATAACTTGGGAGGTACAGATGCAGCTTTAAGAGTTAATGATTTCATTGTCCGGGTTAAGAATAGTTTGATAACTCTATGGATAGAGTACAAGGGAGCAAACGATACTATGACTGAGAGGCAAACTCCACTTTTGGAGTGTAATGATGAAGATGATACTAGTAGAGGTCGTCGTGGGCGACGTCTTTATGAGAGATTGTATGGAAAAGTGGAAGTAGTGAACGAAGAAGAACAACTCCAACAAATATCCAATGAAGTGGATAAGTACCTAGCCGATGAGATCGAGAAGCGGTCTAATTGCAGTTTTGATCTTTTGGAGTGGTGGAAAGGAAGTGCAACTAAGTATCCAATTCTTTCACTAATTGCAAAAGATGTATTTGCAATTCCAAGCTCAACTGTTGCTAGTGAATCTGCATTTAGCTTGGGTAAGAGGGTTGTGGATCCTTTTCGAACTAGTTTGAGCCCGAAAATGGTTGAAGCATTGGTGTGCACCAATGATTGGCTCAAAGCAGAAGATTTCAGTTTTTATAAGGATCCAACTGATGACGATCTTGATTTATACAGGGAAATCGAAGAAATTGAAAAGAGTAAGTGTTTCTTAATTTTGTTTACTTTGTTTTATTTATGTTAATACAAAATGAAATTCATTAATTTTGTTTCTATTATAATTTATGTAGAAGCAAATCTGAAGCAAGGTTGTTCTAAGGCTTTCACTGTGCCATCTACCTGACTATGTTATAGATTATATAACATGAAAGTAAGATTCTATTTTTTTTTGTTTATCAATATTTAAACTTCTTCTCTGGTTAATTGTAACTAACTATTTCTAAAATTCGCAGGTTTCACGAGATGTTGGATTTTCAAGTGAACTTGATTGTTTTTTATGATGTAGCTCTTGCTTATCTGGGTTTCAAGTGAACTTATTTTGCTTATTTCGGTTTCAAGTGAACTCTTTTTGTGTGGCTGATGTTAAAACATTCTTATCCAGTTGTTTCAAGAATGTTTTAAGAATGCTATTGAAGTTAGGTAACTTGTGTTGTTAAAAAACTCATATTCAGTGACTTTGAATGTTATTGAAGACTTGAAGTTATGAGAAAATTGATTTAGTATTATGAATTTTGGATGATAATTATATATAGCTATATGTGAATGATTTTGTTTGATAGTTTTGGCTTATGATAATATTATTATTAGACTGGAAAGGTGATTGGTTGAACATATATATTGTGATTACTTTATTTTGTTTTTCTCCCTTTTTTATTTCGACAATTTGATGAATAAAATAGAGGAAATTTAATGTTTTGTTATTTTTCATTACGGCAAAATCTCATTATGTACATATTAGTTGCTTTAGGTGTTGTTTAGCGTATACTTCCTTATGTTTCATTTATTTATACGTTTTAAATAAATTATATATATAATTTAAATAAATAATTTTTTAGGTATATCGTAAAAGAAAGGTATACCGAAGTAAGGTAAGGTATACCGAAAATAAGGTAAGGTATAGGTATGTAAAAATGTCATACCGAAAGTAAGGTATACCGAACTAAGGTATACCGAAAAGTATGGTAAGGTAACGGTATGAAATTTTCCATACCGAAGGTAAAGGTAAGGTATAAGGTATGACAATTTTAGTAAGGTATACCGTACCGCGACACCCCTAGACTAAACATTAACATATTACAAGTTGAAGTATCAATAGTAATTTCATTGACATTATTATTTAAGTGAGTTAATTAAATAAATTATATTTTATAATTATAACTTGATTTAAAATCATACGAGACCATTTTAGAAAATAATTTAAGTATTTAAATATTAGTCGAGTTCAAATACGAGAATAATTCTCATAATAATAAAATAATATTTCTTTACAAATAGAAAGTATGTACTCAATCCGTATATCTCACCTCGTAAATATAGTTAAGATTACGCTGGGAGGAAGTACTAAGCGAGATCCAACTCTATTAGAAGATGAAACGAATCAAGAGGAAGTGAATCAAGTGACCTCTCTTATACAATCAAAATATGTGTGCTTTATCAAAATTTATGTTTTTTCCTCAAAAAAGTATTTGAATTGAAAATATGTTTAAATTATGAATTTGCTATAAATGTTTATATATGCATAGTGAAAATAATCGAATTTGTGGCCCAATAGAATACTACTCGAACTAGTGTACACAAGGATTGTGAGTCATCGAGAGGGTTGACCGATCAGGTGTCCGTGGTGGAAGGTGGCCACCTTACACAAAATGTACATATATGTAGATTACTAAAGAACTAAAACTGCAGTCGAACTTTAGATTTCACAAAAAGAATTAATGAACACCTTTTAGATAAAATCTCTATGTTTTACTATTAAGATGACATGACAAATATATATGTATGTATGCAGTATGTGTCTATTGAGTTAACCCTGCATATATTTATAAATGTGCAAGTTAAGCTGTGATGGAATGAGAGTTTGTCGAATTCATTATATAATAAATTTTGGGGTTTAGACGTCTTTATATATATATATAGACTTTAGTAATAGATACAATTCCGCTTCAAACACTCATTATTTTGTTATTGAAGTTATTATGATCATTGACTCGAGCATTACTATATCAGTTATTCTGTAGCGATGTATATGTTACAATCTGATTTTATTTGAAGTATTATTAAGTATTTTGATATGATTTTGTTCATCATCTCTATCTCCGCTTCTACGTTTCTTCCCCTCCCTATACATGATTTTGGAGACATTATTATCGTCAATAAGGTGCGGTGCGGTAGTGATAATATTGTTTCAAATTTTAAAAATATCTCGTCTGCTATCTCCGCCACTGTTCTATGATCACTCACACCTCTGTTGTCCAGATTTTGGTAAGCATGTTGTCCTCTCTCACCTTCATATTTTTATTCGCCTCTTTCTCACGTCTCGCTCTCAATTATTCATTACATAATTTTCATGTTTTTTGTTATGAAATTGGGTATTTTCAAAAATAATTTAATAAATTAAAATATTAACTATATTTTAAATTAAATATCATAAATAACTTTAAAAACACTAAATGTGGTAGTTGACAAAATTAATTAATAAAGAATATTTTTTAGATAAAATGATTAGTACTCCATTGAAACATCTTCCTAGTTTGGACTCGGTGCGGGTTTTATTACAGTGCTTTTGATGATATGTAGTACGTAGAATTATGATCTCACTTGGTATATTGTTTTAAATTGTGTTGTGTGTAGTTAGTGGATTTTAGGTCCCACTTAATTCATTACTCCCTCCGTTCACGAAGTAGTTTCGCATTTGGCTTCGACATGAGTTTTAACGAATAATTTGAATGTGTTGTGGGTGGAATAAGGTCCCACAATATTTATTAATTAAATATATATATGTGAGTGACAGAAAAGTTAGTGAATGATTAATAAATATATTAAATATGTTAGGAGTGGAATGTGGGTTCCACATTATTTATAATTAAATATGTAATGTGAGAGATTTTAAAGTTAATGGTGGGTCAAGAAGATAGTATAATTATTAAAAATAGAAGCGTGCAAGTTTTTGGTGGACGACATAAAGTGAAGAAATGTGCAAGTTTTTCGTAGACGGAGGAGTATATTAAATTGAGTTGTGTGCAAAGAGTATGTGTGGATCCACTTACTATAAATGAAAAGTTTAAAGTAGAAAAAAATTATGTGGACGAACGAAAATAGGAAAATAAAAAGAAGTTTCGTGGAGGAAGGGTATTTATTATTTTTATATTAATAGTTATTTTAAAATTTATATGAAGGGAGGAAATTAATAGTACCCATTTTCAAAAAACACATGAACAAAATACCCAAACTATTTGCCTTGATGTAGAAAATACCCATTTTACATATGAAACCGTGTACAACCTGAAAAAGTAACTTGGGAATAATTTGGGAATTGTGAAAGTAGGTGAAAAGTAATTAATTGGGTAAAAAAAAGTGGGAGGGTCAACAATTATTGGGAAAAATAGTGTGCACCGCCCCCTCCTTCCTTCTTTCCTCTTTCTCCTTTGGACCGCCCACTCCCTCCATTTTCTAATTTTTGAACACAGCCCTCTACCTTCTCCATCTCCATTCTCTATTTGTCCAATTCTACACCACCATTGTAGAGTGAAAGGTTGGAACGCCGGAGGAGTGCTCGGAGAGACTGCTTGGAGGCTCGTTGGACCGCTGGTGGACCTTCAAATTCCTTCGGACTGTGTCAGAGCTCGGTGGAAGCCATGAGAGACACGGATGAAGACATTCCTCGTCATATACAGGTATATAATCATCTCCTCAACCAAATAATACACGAACCGCTAGATGATACCCTATGGACCGCTCGACACTTCTCCGACACTGTCGGGCGGTCCATATAGGTTCATCTAGTGGTTCATATACGCGAATGATCTATGCAATTTTGTGACCTCGTTTTTATTATTTATGATATGATTAAGTACCTCTATACATCTAAATGATTATTCGTATTTAATTTGAATTGCATTTCATAGATAATTTCTGGGATTGATTTATACGTGTTTTAGAATATCATGTATTATAATTGAATTGTACGTAATATTTGGTGAAATTTGATACCTGAACCGCTAGAATAGGTATGTTGAACCGCCCGGAGCTCTCGGCACGTAGCCGGGCGGTCCAAGATGTATCATCTAGCGGTTCAGCATTGCGAGAGGTCTATGTATTTTTGTGACATGATTTTGATTATTGATCTCGACATAATGTTGATTATAGATCCTAACTCTAATTAACAATGAATTATAATTGTTAAGTAACTAGATGTGATTAACAATTAACAAACAATTAAAATGGTTAACAATTATCAAGTAACAACTAATTATTAATAATATCAATTAATTAATATAAATAATTAACCGTTAATTAATATCAACAATTAATAATCAATTCATTCCTACGATTAATTATTAAGAATCAATAAGTAAAAAATCTAATTAAAAATTAGAATTGTTAAGTAATTAAATTAAGCATGAGCAATTAATTAATATAAAAAATTAACCATTAATTAATATCAATAATTAATTATTAATTCATTCGTACGATTAACTAATAAGAATCAATAATTAAAAATCTAATTAAAAATTAGAATTGTTAAGTAATTAAATTAAGCATTAACAATTACTTAATATTAACAATTAACCATTAATTAATATCAACAATTAACAATAAATTAACAATTATCAAATCTAATTAAAAAAATAGAATTGTTAACTGATTACAATTTAATATTGACAATTAACAAATCTAATTTTAATTGAAAGTCTACCTAAGTAACGAATAAAGTAAGTTTGAATTATAATATTTCATTGTTATTTAATTTATTAATTGTTAATGAATTGTTAAGTGATAATTGTTAATTATTGATTGAATGTTGTAGGAATCACCCCGTCCTTGGTACCGTAGACCGAACTGCATCAACCGAAAATCCAAACCAAATACGTATTATAAAGTAGGGATTGTAGAAGAAATAAGGGGTAGATTGTTAGCTGTTGGTGGGATGCCTTTGCTATCCCGATTTCAGCAAGGGCCATTTGGGCATTTCATTGGGTGGGGTCCGGGATTCCTTGCCAGTCAGGCCCTCCACAGTATCATCTGTAGGTCTATCCACACGCAGCGTGGGATATGGTTTCACATCTGCGGGGGGATGTTGAGTATAGCATTGAGGATCATGCATTGATCACGGGGTTACGTTTTGGTTATTCTGACTTCGACACTACTGCCCCATTAGATCCAAGTAGGTTGTCTGTATTTAGGTCTGCATGCAACGAAGTTCATATGACTGGTGCTGATTTGTTGGCACGCTTTAGCAATCCCCGAAATAATATAGACGATCCTGAGGGAGAGATTCACTTTCGTGTTGCCCACGTTCTCATGGCATACGTATAGTTCATATGACTGGTGCTGATTTGGGCATGATTCACAAAAGACTGTATTTCCATGGCTGTGGGATTTGGTAGAGGACCTAGACTCTTTCTATAGTTTTCCTTGGCGTACTCCTATAAAATTCTTAGAAACTATATTAGGAAAATTCCAGATAGTGTGAAATACCACTTCTATGGTCCGGCTTGGGCATTGATGGTGTGGGGACTTGAGGTCATTCCCGGATTCGAGGCGATAGCCGGTAGGCAGAGGGAGATGGACTTAGCATATCCGCGATGTGTGAGATGAAACTTCCGGAAGACTCTCGATATCACATCAGTGCAGGATCTATACGAGTGTTTTGACACCGACGTAAGTTTTATGATATTTCATTAATTCTTATTAAATTAAATTATATGATTGATTGTGACTTGATTTTAATAAATTTGTTTCTCTTTTTTTTTGCAGGCGTACAATATTTCTAATATTGTATCGGACGAAGCGGAACAGAGTCGTGCATATCACCAGTCCATATGGTGTGACCATCCTCTTGCCGTGAGATACGTGCCCCTGTCAAATCCCATTGGCAAGTTTGGCTTGACAACTGAGCAGCGTGCATCGAGGCACAGAGCTGAGGCGATAGAGCCAGTGAGCAGTCGGCGAGCTACTAGGAATGTTGGGCCACCTATTATTGATCACCCGGAGCCATCAGATCACGGTGATCAGCCCGAGCTGGAGCCGGAGCCATCAGAGCGTCCTCCGCGACGTCGTAGAGATAAGGCAAAGCGTGCTAGGGCACCGTTGCGTGAGTCATCTTCTAGTAGCAGTGGTGGCAGGACTGAGCGAGCACTTAATCAGATACGTGGTGAGATGAGTGCTTTTGAGCGACGGATGACAGAGAGGCACAATCAGTTGGAGGCACGGATCATGCAGAGGCACGATGATCTAAAGGATACGCTAAAGAAATGGATGGGAGATCTTTTGATAGCCTTTAGTTGTGGTCCTTCTCGACGTGCTGATCCGATCATTCGTACACAGCCACAGCCCCCCCCCCCCCTATGCCGCAGTCAGCTAGGCCGTCGATGCAGGCACATAGGCCTCCGATGTAGGCACATAGGCCTTCCATGCAGTCACCCCGGACTTCTGATTTTGACGCCACGAGCCACGGACCATATACTGGAGTCTGGATCTGAAAGTTTATTATTTCCAATATTATTTTTGATTAACTAATTCTTCTATTTATAGTTATTAATTTTGCATTTTTTTGTGTAGACACCATTTCCTTGGCCAGTTAACTCTCCGCCAGGCAATGTGGCATCAATCCCGGGCGCGTCAACTTTGCATGATGACTCATCGGCAGAGTTTCATGGTGTCTTTCGTCCTCATCCAGTACGTGTATATGTCCCGAAAGATAAGCCAGACACTGTTGGTGAAGAAATATTGAACAAGTGGAAAGCTTTCATGAAGAAAAAGTACACCGACTATGTCACAGTCACTGAGAGTGAGTATCGAATGACCCTTGCTGCCTTCAAGCAAATTTTGGACGTGGATCAAGATTTTTACACGGAGGTAATTTATGTCATTAGCAAATAAAATATTGAGTATATGTTTAAAGTTATGTTTTGCTAAACCGTAAATTCATTTTTGTGCAGAGTATTGATCTTTATATGATGACACTCCAGTCAAGATTGATGCATAGTGACAGTGTACACCCTGCCCACACCGGAGGACGCACTGTTATATGCAGATGCGATTTTTACGTAATTCTTTTTTTAAATCTATCTAATATTTGAATTGTTTTGTAAGTACTAATTATTTTGTAACTTGTTTTTGAAGTGCCGCTTGGAATCGGATTATAATGTGATGCTTGAGGAAACAAATAAGCTGAACTTGGTAGGATGGGAAGCGAAAGCGGAGTACATTAAGAGCAACTACAAGCCTCATGACTCATTATGTGATGTTATCCATGCTCATGGACTTGGGTCGACCTGCTTGCCCTGGTGGAAAGCAACTACGGTAAGTTATGCTAATGCCCGGTCTCATTTTTTGAGCCTCTGGAATGCACGAGTATCCGAATTTTTCATTTCTTAGCATATTAAAATACTACATCGAGTTAGGAGTAATGTCCGATTTGAATCTTGTGATTTCGTTGTGATTTCAATTTTCTACATTTTTTACAAAATGGTTGCGCAAAAATGTTAAACTTTGCATGTTGGGATGTATAGGCTACTGCCCGGTTTCGTTTTTTGCGCCTCTGGAATGCACGAGTATCCGAATTTTTCATTTCTTAGCATATTAAAATACTACATCGAGTTAGGAGTAATTTCCGATTTGAATCTTGTGATTTTGTTGTGCTTTCAATTTTCTACATTTTTTTACAAAATGGTTGCGCAAAAATGTTAAACTTTGCATGTTGGG
>JAPKLX010000052.1:1961629-2017002 GCA_026898415.1 Leonotis leonurus
TACTACATCGAGTTAGGAGTAATGTCCGATTTGAATCTTGTGATTTCATTGTGATTTCAATTTTCTACGTTTTTTACAAAATGGTTGCGCAAAAATGTTAAACTTTGCATGTTGGGATGTATATTGTAGGTCATTTTTCCTGTATTCATCAATCAACATTTTGTGCTTGTTGTTGCTGATATGATGACACGGAAGTTCATGTTGTGCGATTCATTGTGGCATAATATGAGTGACGATGACAAAAAGGCACGAGTATCGTCATTGGCACCTTTGTGCGTTATGTTGCCATTTGTTATGGCCCGTGCCTTCTATTGGAGACATCAAGAGTTAGGACTCCATGAAGTTATAGCTCCATTCAAGTGGACCATTCCGCCTCCTTCGGACTTATTCAAGCAGTGCGATAACCATAGTTGTGGTCCGTTCATATGCATGACCGCGGAATGTATAATTAGTGGGAGTCCTTCAATACAATGGGGCAACAAAAATGTGAAGGTCTATCGTACATTAGTTGCCCATAGGATTTTCTCTCATTATAGTTGATTATTATTTTTTACATTTGGTATTACTTAGATATAACATTTGGTTTGATGTTGATTTAGTTTTTACATTTGCTATTATTACTTAGTTTATTACATTTGCTACTTATAAAGTTTATTTATTTGCCACATTTAGTTTATTATTATTATTATTTAGTTTATTAAATAGCATGGTGTTTATTAAAATACGTTATGTGCTACATGGGATTTGCAAAAAATAATACATATAAAATAAAACACACCAATGGGATTCGAACACTTGGCATTTATTTTGAGAATTTATAGGGTCATATCAAACCAAGTCAGCTACTGCAATCTTTCGGTTAGAAAACACAAATAAATTTAAATATAGTAATGAAATAACAAACACAAAATGATTAAGCAAGTGTGGATAATGGGATTCGAACCCAAACCATTTCAATTAAAGAATCTATATACGCTTATCAAGCCAAATGGGCTATTGCTACTTTTCAAATACATACCATTGCATTAAAAATCTATTGCTTAGCTCAGAGTATATTTAATATGTATATATTATGCCCGATGATCATGCCAAAATATACAATAAAATTTAGAGAATACAATGACAACATCCATAATGCATTTAGACAATCCAATCACATAACTATATACATAATGCATAAGATAATACAATCAACATGACAACATCCATAATGCAAAGATAATATAATCGTACTACGAATTCAACATTGAATTAATCTGGACATTTGTGAAAATCTCACCGTCTTGACCTTCGACTTGTAGTGCCCGATGATTCTGCCCACCCCCTACGTCTACTCATCCTCGGTCTACCCGGCATTCTTATTGCTTTGTTTGGAAAAATCTCAATGCTTGAGATATTTTCGGGCAAATTCCAACTTTGCTTCGGAGGAATTTGAGATATAACACCTTTATACGCATCTAAAACTGATGATGATTTGTAATAGTGTGCTACAAAATCAATCGTAGTTTTTTCAGATTTCCTGCACAGATAATTAAATTCTTAATAAAATCTCAAAAAATAATAATCTAATTTAATTCTCAACTTCAGCATAATATAAAAGTACGTACGTAATTCCTGCAATAGCATGAGAACAAGGGATCCCGTCGTATTGAAATTCCATGCATTCACATGTCCACGCTCCAATATCTACCAACAATGATCGATTGTCTGTTTCAATTCGGTATCGATCATCACCTAGTGGAATGGCTCTGTATGTATGAGATCTCTCGATTTGGATCATTAATTTGCGTCTTACCTCTTCAGGAAGTGGATGTCTCTCCCTGTTAGCAGCTACAAGTCATTTTCTAAACCAATCCTCACAAATCATTCTTACTGACTCGATGCATGCACAAATAGGAAGACGACGAGCCCATAAGAGTGTACGATTAAAGCTCTCAGCTGCATTGGACGTTAAGAAGTTGTACCTTCGAACATGACATTTCGACCGAGCCCACTTAGCAGGTCCAATGTTCATTAAGTGATCATAGGCCTGCACCTTGCCAACTTGAATCATGTTCATTCTTTTCTCAAATTCGGCATGTTTATATGTGTATGCAGCCTTCTGAAACAACCCTAGAGTAGTTTTACCAAATCTTTTCAAATTGTTACTAAGATGGTAGTAACAAAGGCCATGAGTTGCTTCCGAAAATACAACTCTCACTGCATGCTCAATCGACACATGTTGATCAGACACAATTAATGTTTGAGACGTGCTCCCATATGCTCTTCGTAGCCGTGTCATAAACCATACCCAAGACTCATTATTCTCAATTGGACCGATTCCATACGCCAACGGATACACTTGTTCATTTGCATCATTTGTTACAGCAACAAACATAATTCCATTATTTTTCCCCTTCAGGTGAGTACCATCGACTACGATTACCGGCCTCATGCACAAGCCAAATGCTGATCTGCATGCACCAAGAGCCACAAATACATGACGAAACCTGTTGTCTGCACTAATGTCGATATCTGTGATCATGCCCGGGTTTGTCATCTTTAACATATGCAAATAACCAGGCAGTTGTTGAAATGATTCATCATATTTACCATATATCATCTCAACAACATGGTTTCTACCTCTAAGCGCCACATCATAAGTTACTTGCATACCAAACAGAGTCATCAACTCGTTCTGAATAACTTTGGGCTTTAGAATTTCATTTGTGTTCGCATTTTCTTTGCAAAATATGCACCGATGACTTTTGTGTGTACCTTTTTTGGTGCGATATTTGTGATGCAATCACCGCACGTGTGCTTACCACAAAATTTTGATACAAGCCACGGCCCACCATGAGATAAAGCACGAAGCTTGAATGAACAATCGTTGCTTCTCTTGCATCGCCAAACCAATCTGGTTGTGTCTGATCTGGTCACCCGATACTCTGCTTTATTTTCAAGGTTCCACAAACCAACTATGATGCTAAGCTACTCCTTATCATCAAAAAGAGATCCTTCAGCCAACTCTTCTAGTATCGGATTTTCTTCACAAAAGAAATCTGAAGCTGTGGCATTAGGAGGGACCATTGGAATTGACCAATTGCTTAAGTATCCTTCTGGGATTTGGATTTCATCATTATCACCAGCACTCGGATACATAAGTTCTAATAAATGTCGCATACCCCCTTCCTCGTGAATCCATGCAGCGAATTCGGCAAAAACAGATCTGTTAAAGGTCAAATCACCTTGATCTTCAGATTCAGAGCTCTCTGATGATGGAACATAATCAGAGTCGTCATTATCCTCATCATCCTCCTCATCGACATAACAATCATCATTTCCTTGTCCCTGTCCTTGTCCCTGTCCCTGTTCTTGTCCCCAGCCATGATACTGATCTTCACCCTGACCCAGATATTGATCTTCACCCTGACCCAGATATTGATCTTCACCCTGACCCTGATACTGATCTTCACCCTGATCATATTCATAACAAGCTTCATTCAAGTCCGGAATCACATTTACTCTGCTAGTCGAACCGAAGTTCATGTCTGAAGGGTAATAATCATCAAACCAATCTGTCGAAACTGCAAACCTTCTGATATTTTCTAGTTCATCATTCAGGTTTGAACTTTGTGAAGGTCCACCCATATCAAACGAAGATTGGTTGCTATAACTAACATATACCGTAGGACTGCCGACGTTCATGCATAACGAAACTAATTCTGCATCGTTTGTCAAAGTATATTTCATCATTTGTCCACTCCGCAATGCCGACAAGTAATAAATTTCATACTCTCTCCCCGGCAACATCAACATGTTGTTAATGCAAAATCTAAGATTATAGATCGAAATGGCGTTTCTAGGAAGTGCTGCAATCTGATCCCGTCCATTCACGTAGCTACAATCAACCCAATAACCTCCGAACTTAACGTTCACAATTTGACAATCCATCATCTACAAATTGAAAATGCAAATTATACACAATTGCATTCGGATTTTATCTAAAATTTATGCAAAAATACTTTTTCAACGTATAAGATATTGATAAACAATAACATACATGATATAAAACCTATTATGCATGAACCGCTAGATGGAACACCTTGGACCGCTAGGTGTATTTTGGGTATGTCCCTGGCGGTCCATGGTACTTCATCTAGCGGTTCAACCGTAAATGCCTTCATGTATCATTATAGTATACGAAAATCATAATATTAAGTTAAATTAAGCAACATGAAACTCATATAATCTATTACAAATATCAAAATAACATTTTCATGTAAACATAGTAATAATATTGAATTTACCTAAACCAATATACTAAAATATTCACAAATATCATTGACTACAAGATCCATCATGAACCGCTAGATGAAGTACCATGGACCGCTAGAGTGACTACGAGAGGTCCATACCTCTTCATCTAGCGGTTCATGGTTTATGTGAACAATAGCAACATTTAAATGCAATTACCCGATTTTTATCTTCGAGATCACTCTGTTTGATGCCAGATACGAGATAATTCGACGAGAATGGTTTCAACAACCTCTTGCTTTGTTTGGGAGTGTTTTGAATTTGGTTTGGAATGTTTTGAATATTAATCATACAATGGAATTTTATGCTATATATATCAAACAATATTTATTCAAAGCATAATATGTTGTTATATATATCAAACAAACATAATAGTCCAAAAATTATATTGTAATCAAGTGCACAATTATTTCTCAAAAAATGTGCAAGAATTGTGTAAGAATGTGTAAGAGTGTGTAAGATATATATATTTTTTAATGAAAATGGATATTTTCTATATATATTTTAATATTTTGGGTATTTTGTTAATACAAAAATTCAAAGTGGGTAGATTTCACAATTCTCACTTAAAACAAAACAAAAAGGAAGTATAAAAAGAAATTAAAAACAAAAGAAAAAAGAAAAATATCGCGCTTCTGCTCATCAGATACAAAGAAATTTCCGCTAGACTCTAAGAGTGTAGTTGTAGGCTCTAGCACACAACTCATCCTTATTTTGGGTAGATCTATAAGCCCAGCTCCGCTCCGTCTTTGCCGATCGCTCTTCTTCCATGTAAGAATTACTTCTCTCTCCACCTTAGCTGCGTGCTTTTGGTTACTCAATTCTTACCATTTCCGTTTCTTCTCCATCTGGTATTCAGATTTCACTATCATTTTCCGTCTCTCTGCGATATTTCATTGTTTGAACTTGAAGATGTTGTGATTCGTTTATTAATAGATCCTGTTCATCAATTTCATGGGCTGGTTTTCGTTTATATTCCTCGCTTCGCTTGATCTATCCTCAAATTTTGAGTCTGATGCTCGATCCAATCGTGTTGGTGTTAGATCTCGAGTTTTTGCAATAAGTTCGCTGAGGAGAAATCTTTGTAGATTCAGATGTAGATTTGTTATTTCTTCTTGTCCTTGATACGTCTTCGTGTAATTTCCCGATCATTTCATTTTATTTTACCTGATGGCATTATCCATTCTTTAATATATATATATATATATATATATATATATATATATGTCTAGGAATGCTCATTAAACATAATCCTTATTGTTTATATAGTTTGTTTGTCATATGTAAAACTTGTGAAAGATGAATAGTCTGTCTTTTCTTCTATTCGATCTTTATATGTTGCTATTTGAGGTTTTGATCTAAGTTTTAGCTCATGTTTGTATCAGTTGACAGTTAAGAGATGGGGCTCTCCTTCTCGAAGATTTTCAGCCGGCTGTTTGCCAAGAGAGAGATGCGTATACTTATGGTAGGTCTCGATGCGGCTGGTAAAACAACCATTCTCTACAAGCTCAAACTTGGAGAAATTGTCACCACGATTCCTACCATTGGCAAGTCTCTTCTCAGCTTTACTCATTAATTTATCTGCTTCATCATTATAACTTATGAATTATATGGTCCTCATTGGTGCACTTTCTGAATCCTAATTGCCCCTCTCTGAAAGAAATGTTCATTTATTGAGAGAAATTACATCAATAAACTTTTAGATCTGTTAATTTTCCAAGATTAAATACATGTTCAACTCTGTCTTGCTGCAATGCTTAGATCTCTTTGGTTTAAGACTGAGTACTGTTTCTTCAGGGTTCAATGTGGAGACTGTGGAGTACAAGAACATTAGCTTCACTGTTTGGGATGTTGGGGGCCAGGACAAGGTATTCATTTGCCCGTTTTGTTCTACTTAATAGTTAATACCTGATACATGGAAAGCTTCTTCTTTTTTTGTTTTGTTGCTAATGTCCAGCGAGAAGTTAAAAGCTCCCAGTTATTATTTATTACTAGGTTCTTTTCTAGCATTCAGCATATTATAATTAAGAAACATCCACCCCCTTAGTTTTTGTTGTAAGAAAGCTAGTTGATTGCTAGTGTGTCAATCAGAATGTCCTTATTTATATCTCAAGCATTAACAAACCCTGGCTATTCTTCTCATTCACTGGAAGTGTTTAAGTGTGTATGCCTTTTTCGGTTTGCATCTATGTGTCAAATGTTTAAGTAGAACTGTAGAGGGCATATCAGAGGAGCTTGATGTCCCCGCTTACCTCTGTTACTTAGGAGTTTGCAAGCTTTTAGCTGTGTGAAAGAAGCTTAATTCTTAAATCTATGATCAACGTTTTCTACAATGTATTGCAGACATTTTGCCACATTTATGTTGTCATCCTGTTAACCTGACCGCTTTCAAGTTTGATCTTTAGCCCAGAATATGATATATACTATCTATTTTGCAGATCCGTCCATTGTGGAGGCACTATTTCCAGAATACCCAGGGCCTTATCTTTGTTGTTGACAGCAATGACCGTGATCGTGTTGTTGAAGCTAGGGATGAGTTGCACAGGATGCTTAATGAGGTAACAGGGGACTGATATACTTTTATACTTGAAAGGGTTTCAGACGAGAAACCACCATATCATGATTATAGAAAGTATTGAACTCGTATAACTTTCATTACAAATGTGTAGTTGTATGAGTATAGTGCCAATAGTTTCTATATACCATTTTCTAAATATCTCTGTTTTATTCTCCTTCAGGATGAGTTGAGGGATGCAGTCCTGCTTGTTTTTGCCAACAAGCAGGATCTTCCAAATGCAATGAATGCTGCCGAGATAACTGACAAGCTCGGCCTTCATTCCCTCCGCCAACGCCACTGGTAAGTCTTGATAACACATCGCCCTCTAAGTTAGGCATCTTGAAATCTTGTGTAATTGTTCCACACGCAATTTCTGAAACTGCAGGTACATCCAGAGCACGTGTGCAACTTCAGGTGAAGGACTCTATGAGGGTTTGGACTGGCTGTCGAACAACATTGCCAACAAGGTAAGAATTGCGACTACCTAGTAACATTTAGCAACACAATCTTTTCGTAATGATCTTCTCTCAATGCATTTTTCATTTTTTCAGAGTTAAGCTATTGAGCTCTAGATGACCATGCACTGTGGCCTGGGGGGGCTTCCATTCTTTATCACTCGCGTTGTCTAGCATTACGCTGACAGCCTTGGATCCCAAATCGAGAGTGTTGCCGTCATTGATCTTTTCTATGTAGTTATTAATAATTTGTAGATTTTGCTTGTCAACAGTGTGGTTTTTCCTAGTTCCTACTACTGTTTTGTGGAATAGGATCAAAGTTATGTAATTGAAACTGCCTTTACCTATGTCGATTTCAATAATAATGAGACAGTTGTGTTAATAAAATAGTACTCCCTCTCTTTCATTATTAATGTCCCATTACTTTTGGGCACGTGTATTAAGAAAGTAATTTATTGTGTGTAAATCGGTGGAACCTAATAAAGTAGAGTAACTTTTTAAAACTAAAATGTTTTCTTTTTTGGAAACGAGCCATTATTATTGGGACACCCTAATATAGTAAACGTGTCATGAATAATGGGACGGTTGAAGTACATTCTAGAGATGACCATGTCGTAGATTCTTTTCAACTTCCGTGTTTTACTAATGTATATAAGAAATCTGTTTCTTCATCGTCTATAGAGGTCTTTAGATTACGGCTAGAATTGTGATTAAACTGTCACTTTAAAGTATTTCAGAACCGTTTGATAGAATCATAATCGAATATTAGTTATCATGATTGACGATTTGAAATCGGAACTATCTAAATTGGTACCAATTCGTTTGAAATTGTCAGCTCACAAAAAATTTATAAATTATAATTATAATATTTATAAACCGTGACTACATAATATAAGAAATTTATTAGAAATAGAAAAAAAAAGTTAAAATAAATATATTGAGGAAGCTACGTGCACAGCATAATCGCCATTCGCCAGTAGCTATCTATACTTTGAACTTCAATTTTCATCTTCACATCTAACTCGTTAATGATGATAAAATCTTAATAAGGGCGTTTACATTTGAGCGATAAATTATTTAATATAATATATGTTTGAATATTTAAAAAATATAATTATTAAATTAGTTTAAAATTGAGCATTTCATCATTTATTTATCAAAATATTATATTAACTTGGATTATAATTATCAATCAATTTTATCATGCAAATTAAACATTACCTAAAAGACAAAAATATATCATATCAACTGATAGAGTCAAAACAGAATTTATTAAACACTTTATAAATACACGTTCTATTTTTAGTTTTGCCTTCTTCACTAACTAACTTGCATATTTTTAGGAACTACCTAGGAGAGAAGGAAGGAGTCCAGACGTAGTGAAAGTATGGAGCTGGAGTCTTGACCAAGTCAGCATCACTTTCAACAAACATGCAACAAAAGTGAAGCAGTTATTTTCACGATCAAACGTGAAGAAATCTACCCAACTATATAATCAAGCATAGAACATAAAGAAACAAAGGTGTTTTAGTGAGAAAGTTCTTTGAGTTACACGCATACACTTTGTATCTCTGTCTGTGCTTAGCGTGTAGTTTTGATTAGTTTAGTGATTGTATAGGATTGAGATTGTAATCTACAGTATTTGATCACATTGAACAATCTGTAATCCCTGCAATTGTTTAGTAATTTTGGCTTAACGCCTGTGTAGGTTGTTGTTCCAACCTGCACAAAAAGTATTTCATCTGTGTTCTCTCGACATTCTGCATTTTGTTGGGTTAAGTTCTTTCTTCTATAGTTGAGATACACTTGCAAGTGGTATCAGAGAGATCACTCGACACACTGAGTGTGATCCTCACGGTATCCTCAACTGTTGAAGCTCGATGGATCCGAATAACATTGGAGTATATCGACCTCCAGTCTTGGATGGTTCGAACTACTCTTATTGGAAGACACACATACATTATCTTATTAAATCTATTGATAGGAGAGCATGACAATCAGTAGAAGATGGTTGGTCCCCCCTGAAAATTGCTGATGAATAGGGGGATGTCGTACCAACACCAACAAGCAATTGGACTCGAGAGCAAGTTGAAGTTGCAACGTTTGATGATCGTGCGTTGAATGCCATTTATGCGTCAGTAGACACAAACATGTTCAAATTAATCAAGAAAGTGCATGTGCCAAAGACGCTTGAGATGCTCTACAACGACACTGTGAAGGGGACTCCAGTATCAAACAGTCACGTCTTCGTATTCTCACATCCAAGTTTAAGAATATGAAGATGGAAGAAGTAGAAGATATATCCAATTACACCAAAAGGATCCTTGAAATAGCAAATGAATGTCAAGATCTGGGGGACCCACTTAGTAACAAAGTTTTAGTCTCAAAAGCTCTCCGGACACTTCCCTCAAGGTTTGATATGAAGGTAACAACGATTGAGACTTCTCAAACAGTTGTTGCGCTCGAATTCACTAATCTCATGAATAACTTCAAAAATTATGAGATAATCATGGAAGAGAAAGGCACACTCAACAAAAAGAAAGTTGTGGCCTTCAATGCAGGGACAACATCTGGCAGTAGGATCATTGAAATAAATGATACGAGCGAAACTGACGAAGTGGAAGAAATCTATGAAAGAGATGATGTTGCGTTGTTCACCAGGAAATTCAACCAAATGGTGAGGAATTCAATCGTGACAAGTCTACAGTGAAACCAAAGGAACAAGATGTACCACGTGTTGAATTCCCATCATCACAGATCAATGAAGCTTCCCAGTCAAAACTAGTGAAAAAGACACCCACAAACGATGTGTTCAAATTAGGGCTATCAAATCGTGCGGGTCGGGTTATTATCGGGTCGACCTGATAACAACCCGTCCTGTTAAGGTCAAATCCGAACCCGACCTGCTAAGATTATGCTCAACCCGAACACGAACCCGACCTGTTAAGCTCAAACCCAAACACGACACGAACCCAACACGAACACGATAACTTTCGTGTTGACACGACACGATTCGTTATCGACATGATAAAATTTTAAATTTATATGCAAAAACGACATAAAATTTATAAAATTAAAATAAAAAATAATGATAATGCATAAATTTTGAATTTATAAAATATAATTATTTTTATATTTAAAGAAAAATCAAAATTATTTTGAAAAAATATTTTAAAAACTACATTTTCTTAAAAATCTAAATTACTAATGTATTATAATTGTTGTTATCAGATAACCCGAACCAGACCTGATAATTTGGTGTTCTTATCGGGTTGACCAGATAACGATCCGAACCCGATAAGACTTGACACTAACCCATTAATTTCGTGCGTGTTCGTGTTGGGTTATCATGTCGTGTCAAAAATTGACAACCCTAGTTCAAATATGACTCCTCTAAAATTGACAATGTTCAGTGTCATGAATGTAGAGGATATGAGCACTATGCAAATTAGTGTGAAAACACTCTTCGTAAAAGAGGGAAGTCATATTGGGTATCATGGAATGAGGAAGAAGCTGAGTTCTTCGAAGACGTTGATATAAACAATGACGGACCATTTGAGAATGTAGCACTTCATGCAACATTAAAGAAAACATTATCTGATGATGAAGACGACTACTCTAAATATGATCCAGTCTTTGACAAGTACAACCTTGAGTATTACTCTAAATTGTTTTGTTTAACTGCCTCTATTGATGATGCAAAGTATACCGAAGATCAAGGTGCTGCATGTGATGAAAATTGTGGTGACAACACGATGGCAGTAATTCAAGAAATGAAGGGACTGTATGACGAATTGTTAACCAAGTGGAAAGTACAAGCTCCAGATCTTGAGTTCACGACAAATGAGAATACAAAACTCAAAGAAGTTCTGGCGAAACAGGAAGTACTGATCACTCAAAAGGAGATAGAGCTGACAAAATTAACCACCCAACTTGAAGAAGTTCAATTGACCATTCACAAATGGAACACTGGGACGTACACCTTGACAGAACTTGTAAGCAACACATATCAAAGAACAAGTGGTCTTGGATACCCAGCTGCAAAACTAACCACTATTAGTCCCGATGCTATATCAACAAGACAATCATCCGCCAGTTATGATGTTACGGCAACAGGACAGTCACCACAAGCAAAGCAAACCAATGCACAGGTAAATAGAGGAAAAAGAGGTAAGAGACGTAGAAGAAACTACGTGAGTCACTACTGTTTTACTCCGGGCATATACAACCATTTTGCTATCAAAAGAAACATGATGCAATGATGTCAAACATGTTGCATGGACACTCTGAGTATAAAAAAAATCCTGTAAAACAAACTACGATGGTTTGGGTAAGAAAGATTGTACTTAAATGTCATGTTGTATACACTGCATTAAAGACTAATCTTTCAGGTTCTTGGTATTTTGACAGCGGGTGTTCTTGGCACATGACATGTAACAAAGCCTTTCTCTCTAACTATGAAACCTGTGATGGAGAAAATATTTCTTTTGGAGGGGGATCTAAAGGAAAAATCATAGGGAAAGACATGCTAAATGTACCCAGTCTACCTGTTTTAAAGAATGTTTATCATGTTAAAGGACTAATGGCAAATTTGATTAGTATAGGTCAATTATGTGATGATGATCTTCAAGTCAAGTTTACCAAAGATTCATGTGAAGTATACAACGACAAAAACTTGTGTATTACGAATGGTCAAAGGTCAAATGACAATTGTTATATGACAGATGATCTAAAATGCAGTAAAGCACAAGTTGATGACGTTGTCCTTTGGCATAAACGTTTAGGACATACTAATTTTAGAAATTTTGGCAGGTTAATCAAGATGGAAACTATTCGTGGTCTACCAAACTTAGGAAATACATACGAGATTGTATGTGAGGACTGTTAGAAAGGGAAACAAATACATGTCTCACATCCTGTTGTTCAACATCGAGAACAATATTTCGGCACAACAAGGTGTTTTGAGCTTTTACACTTGGATCTTGTAGGACCTATTGAGGTAGAAAGCATTGGAGGTAAAATGAATGTCCTAGCTGTTGTGGATGACTTCTCTAGATTTACTTGGACCTTCTTCTTGCATGAAAAATCTGAAACCTTTGATATGTTTAAGACCATGTTTGCTCGAGTTGCTAACATGTTTAATAGTAGAATCTCACGCATAATATCCCACACACGAGAATTTGAAAACTCTCAGGTCACTCAATTTTGTGAGAAAAATGGGATTTTTCAGGAATTTGTTGCCCCAAAAACTCCACAACAAAATGGAGTAGTCGAACGCAAGAACAGAACGTTGGTCGAAATGGCCAGAGTTATGCTCAGCTCGAAAAGACTGGCAAAGCGTTTTTGGGCTGAAGCGGTTAACATTGCTTGTCACATCAACAACCGTGTCAAAATCTGGCCAGACTCATTCAAAACTCCGTATGAATTACTTAAGGGAAAAAAACTTAACCTAAAGTATTTTCATATTTTCGGATGTTTGTGCTATATTCTAAATGATAGAGTATCTAACAAAGTTTGAGGAAAAGAGCGACAAAGGAATATTTGTTGGATACTCACCTAAAAACACAACTTATAGAGTGTATAATCTTTGCATAAAGTCAATTCAATAATTTGTTAAAGTTGTGTTTGATGATGCAAGAGATGTCATAAGATTCGTAGAAGAATACGAAGTCTCGGATCAAGGGGGAGTCTTCTCTCCTATTGAAAGTCAGCTGAGTGAACCTGAAGTTCCAACTACAGGTAATGACGTTGTGCAATAAGAACCCGAAAAAGAGCATGATGAAGAGCATAGTGAAATCCAAAGAAGTGAGCACCGAAGAGAACCACCAGGTCGAATAAGGACAAATCATCCTATAACTCAAGTGATTGGAGATGTACAAGAAGGTGTTCGAACTAGAGGCAAGGCCCCTATGAACTACCGGGAAATGATATGTCTCCTCTCATCATGTTCAACTAACACTGGTGCAACATGCTATGTGTCCTCAGTCGAACCGAAAAACTTAAGGAAGCTCTGAAAGACGAGTTCTGGATAAACGCTATGCATGAGGAACTAAATCAATTTTTCCACAACGATGTGTGGTATCTAGTTCCACGACTAGCAAATCGGAATGTTATCGGAACAAGTGAATTTTCAAGAACAAGTTTGATGAGAAGAGAACAATTGTGAGGAACAAAGCAAGACTGGTAGCTCAAGGCTACACACACGTGGAAGGAATAGACTTTGATGATACATTTCCTACGGTAGCAATAATTGAATCCATTCAACTCTTGCTAGCCATCACATGTCATCTAAACATCAAACTTCACCAAATGGATGTGAAATGAGCATTCCTAAATGGAGAACTAAAGGAGGAATTTTATGTTGAACAATCGAAAGGTTTTGAGGATCCCCATGCACCTGACCATTTATACAGATTAAAAAAGGCTTTGTACGGGCTCAAACAAGCACCGCGAGTATGGTATGGACATTTGACAAATTTCCTACTTGCATACGGATTTGTTCGAGGAAGTGTTGACAGAACACTCTTTATAAAAAGGGAACGATCTCATATTCTTATCACTCAAATTTATGTTGATGACATGATTGTTGAGTCCACTTCAAAGCTAATGTTAACTGATTTTTTAGGTGCTATGTCCAAGAATTTTGAAATGAGCATGGTGGGAGAGCTAACCTACTTCTTTGGTCTTCAAGTTAGACAAGACAATGATGAAATTTTCATATCGCAAAGCAAATATGCTAGAGACATGGTAAAGAGATTCAAACTAGAAGGATCGAAGCACATGCAGACCCCTATGGGAACCATTGATAAGCTGACAAAGACTGAAGCAAGAGAGGATGTTGATCCAACACTTTACCGATCCATGATTGGTAGCTTTTTTTATCTTACGTCAACTAGAAATGATCTCATGTTTAGTGTCTATGTATGTGCCAGGTATCAATCACAGCCCAAACTGTCACATCTCAAAGCTGTGAAACGAGTAATTAGATATGTTGCGGGGACATGTGAACTTGGAATATACTTCTCCAAAGACTCAAACATAAGTCTTGTCGGATACAGTGACTAAGATTGGGTAGGGGATGTTGATGATAGAAAAAGCACCAGTGGAAGGTATTTTTATCTCGACAACAATTTGATATCATGACATAGTAGAAAGCAAAAATGTGTCTATCTATCCACGGCGGAGTCTGAATACGTGGCGACAGGTAGTTGTTGTACTCAATTATTATAGTTAAAAGAAAATGCTTAGAGATTATGGAGTGGAGAGTAATGACTTAGTTATATACTGTGATAATATTAGTGTAATAAATATCTCTAAAAATCATGTTCAACATTCCAGAACTAAGCATATTGTTATTAGGCACCATTTCATTAGGGATTTAGTAGAACTAGAAATTGTTAACCTAGAGTTTGTGAAAACAGAAAATCAAATCGCCGATATCTTTACAAAACCTTTAGATCATGAGAGATTTGTATCCTTACAAAAATCTCTTGGTCTGTGCTTCCAAAACTGAAGCGTCCCGAAGGGACTTGATTTTTTGCATTTTAAACTCATTGGAAAAATCTTTAGTAAATGCAACTGTTTACCCGATGTTGTGTTAACACGTTCCCCCGCAGAAACATGGTATTGTGTGTTATGTCTCTCATTCTCTTCCTTGTGCCGAATAGCCATTCACCATGGTTTGCTGGAAGTCTAAAAGTCCAAGTCCACCAGCTCGGCACCCGTTTACACCGTTACCAAGATCCTTTTCTATGGCGACAAGTATCGTGACCTGCCGTGGGTTGATCCCTCAAACTCCTTGGTTGATCCATCCGCCCTTCTGGACACCATTCTTCACAAGATAGCGGAGCTTCAAGGCCTCGCAACTGTTCTCACAATGCACATTTCTTCCCAAGAAGGGGGAGATCCACTTGAGGGCTGTGAAGATTGAACCTTGTTGATCATGACTTTTAAAAACATTCTTTTATTTTGATTATGTTTTTATGATGGATGAATGTAGGTGATGAACACCTGTTGTTTTTTGTTTTGTTGGTTTTTGATGGATGATTATAGGTGTTAAACACCTTGGATGATTTATGTTGATTACTGCCTCACAATTTTTTTTCATGTGATAATGTGCTCTTATCTATAGTCTGATTGAGTAATGGTGTTGTATAAATTGTTGTTGCATGTTTTTTGTTATGCGTTGGCTTGATTGTGTTTCAGGTTCATCCTTCAAGACGATCATACATTCAGGGGGAGCTTTGTGAAGAAAGGCAAAGAGGGGGAGTTTGATAGAGTCAAAACAAACTCTATTAAACACTTTATAAATACACGTTCTTCTATTTTTAGTTTTGCCTTCTTCACTAACTAACTTGCATATTTTCAGGAACTACCTAGGAGAGAAGGAATGAGTCCAGGCGTAGTGGAAGTATGGAGCTGGAGTCTTGACCAAGTCAGCATCATTTTCAACAAACATGCAACAAAAGTGGAGCAATTATTTTCACGATCAAACGTGAAGAAATCTACCCAGCTATACAATCAAGCATAGAACATAAAGAAGCAGAGGTGTTTTAGTGAGAAAGTTCTTTGAGTTACAAGCATACACTCTGTATCACTGTCTGTGCTTAGCGTGTAGTTTTGATTAGTTTAGTGATTGTATAGGATTGAGATTGTAATCTGCAGTATTTGATCACATTGAACAATCTGTAATCCCTGCAATTGTTTAGTAATTTTGGCTTAACGCCTGTGTAGGTTGTTGTTCCAACCTGCACAAAAAGTATTTCATCTGTGTTCTCTCAACATTCTGCATTATGTTGGGTTAAGTTCTTTCTTCTGTAGTTGAGATACACTTTCAAGTGGGCTTGCTGAAATATTTTTCTGGAATGTTAATCATAAACCTTTCTCTGATTATCTTATATGGTGTTAACTTATATATACATTATTTTCTTTTCGTGGACGTAAGCAGCTAGAGAGTCTAACTACGTTAAATTATTGTGTTTTATTTAATTTCTGCATACTTGATTATATTGTTCATGATTTCAATTTGTATTTTTTAAATACCTGTTATTTCCTAATATTGGCGCCTTCAATGGGAACTAAATCACAACGATGACATCCATCAAGCTTGAGATAAAGAAGTTCATAAGTAAGAATGACTTGTGACTCGGGATAATCAAGATGCAAGCAATTTTAATTCAACAAGAAGGCACTGTGAATGCATTGAAGAAAAAGAAAGAACTAATTAATGATCGATGGAGAGAGCATGCAATTATTCTCAATTTGAGTGATAAGAAAACAATTATAATTACGATATGAAGTTGGGGAGTTTATACATAATTAAGTTCTTCGTGAATATGTTGTACATGAAAACTTTTAATATGCGTGCATGTTCGCTATATCTTATTCTAAAAGCATTTCATAAACTCTTTCGCATATGATCAAGTCTATAAAACAACGAGGTACTATAATTTATCATTAGAAATTAAGATTTTCCTTGAATTTGATGCACAAATAGTAACTTTTACTAAAATAAACAAAATAAGGAATTTGTCTAAAATTATGAGTTTGCATATCTTATTATATAAAGAAAATCTAATTTCATCGCTTCAATTATTTAAACATATTTAAATTTTTATAAATATGTTTTATGTTTAAATAATTGGGATGGAGTAATAAATATAGCCCAACGTTTATATTATACGCGTATATATATATATATAGGTCTGATATACTTAAGAGTTGATTAAGAGAAACCCAATCAGAAGAACTAAATTATAGTAATTGAAACCCAACTTTATAAAATGACCTTATGCTTATAATATAGCTCACCCACTTCATATATTCAGCAGCGTGAAATTGACTTTGTTTCAAAATAACCCAAACCCATATTAAATATTAATAGTTGTAAAATGTGGAATATTACCCATTTCTCATATCATAAAATGTAAAATGTGGAATATTTTGTAAAAACCGATGCTCTTTCTCTCTCTCTCTTTTTAAGTATGTGGATTATTATTTAAATGTAACAATATTCTCAAATTTGGAAGTACGTGCATGCTTGCTTTTCTAATCGCTCCATTTATTTTCACTTCATCCAATTCTATCTTTTTCTTTTTCTCTAAATTTCATCCTCTCATTTAAATTTTCAAAATATATGTAATATAGAAAATCCAAAATGAGTCATTTTACCGTCTCATTTTATGCTGAATTGTGGATGATTATCGCAAAAAAAATTGGGTCAGAAAAAAGAATATTATTAAATGGTACCAAAGATGCCATAAAAAAGAATGAGAAAAACATAATACAATAAATTACTATCAATCAAAATTCAAAATTCGTCAAGGAACACCAACTTTGAAAGTTGGAATTTTTAACCGAGATGTTATAGACCCGCCACCAGCTCCAAATTCTAGCTTTAATCTCCAAGAGAATTCTGTTAGAGTCCCATAAGATAGTCCTAAATTTGCATCGTTTCTCCACTTCCAAATGAACCAAATAATACACATCCACATCCCCATAAGCATTCTCTTAACTAATTTTTCTCTTCCCAATTTAATGAACCATTCCAAATGCTCCTCAATTGTCACGGCCCCTACCTTATTGACTCTGATCCATCCAAGAATGTCTTCCCAAATCATTTTCCACTTCTCACACAAAAGGAAGAAATGATTTGTAATTTCAAACTCAAACTTACATGATTGACAGATTGCATCTGCAAGCGCGATCAACACTTTCCTTTTAATGAGATTGTCACATGTGAGAATTCTCATCTTCAAAACACGTCATGCCGTTGCAATCGCCTTGAGAGGGGCTGGAGCTTTCCAAATGAGATGGAAATTTTTGTTATCCACTTGCTGGGGCACGACACTGATTCTTCCGGAGCTCAATATGTAATATGCCGATTTCACAGCATAGATGTCGTCTGTCGTTGCTTTCCATGTCCAATCGTCGCAAATGATTAAAATCCAAATATTTTACATTTTCTTCACTAATGAAAATTATTCCCTGTCAAGCAAACGAGTATTCATAAATGTAACAAGAGATGTTATAAAGAGCTAATAATACATTAAAAAGTTATTATGAAAATAATTATTATTTAATAAAAACGTAGAACTTTCATACCATTTGAGTTCCTATTTCTTATCTATAATCTTTTGTTTTATCACTTTTTATGAATTATATTTCTTCTCGTATATTATTTTTTAATTCCTCAAACAAGTGATTATGAAAATAAGTATTCTACTAATATTATCCAAATTAATTACCTCCTCCTAATGATGAAATGAAACTATAAAATTGAATGAAGCCCAACACCTATCCCTCTGGAGTTAAATAACGGCAGGAAATAGATAAAGTTTACTCCATCCCCTCCGTCCACCAAAATGGTTTACGTTTTGTCATTTTGGGATGTCCACGAAAATTGTTTACATTTGAAACTTTTCTTTTATAATAAGTGGACCCACCACATCCACTACACACAACTCAATTTAAAACAATACTTTAAGTGGGACCCAAACTCCACTAGCTACTCACAACCAATTTAAAACTATATATGAAGTGAGACTCTAACTCCACTCACTACATATCCCCATTAAAGTCATAACATAATATTAAAATCCGTACCGGGTCAAACCGTAAACTATTTTCATGGATGGAGGGAGTACTTTTTTATCAACTACAACTCTATCTTTTATGGGTGTTAGTTAACATGCTTCAGCTTGATTTTTACCAATTTTATGAGGTGTTCGGCTCAAAATTTATGTTTTAAACCCTTAATCTCGAGACAATGCTACATAAAATAAACTATGGACTGTGAGTCTTAACTTATTCCACGTGACAAATTAATCGCGATTAAATATAAAATCCTTATATATATATATATTAATTAGAAAGTATGATGTTCTCAACCCAACCCAACCCAAGCCAAGTTGCTAATTATACATGTGAAGTCAAACCTCTCACTCTCCTCATCATCAATTCCCACCAAACCTCCCTATACTTTTCTCTTTTTAGGAATCCAATTACGATCCATTCTTCAATTAATCCGCCATTTTTGTCCACTACAATCATAATTCCCCTACCCATCCATATCCATAGCCATACCGCTCATGTCTTCCCTCCTCATCCTCCTCCTCCTCGCCACCGTCTCCGCCGCCGCCGCGGATCCCCCAACGGCCTACGAGATCATCGAATCTTACGGATTTCCAGAAGGCCTGCTGCCGGTTGGAGTCACCACATACGAGATCGACTACTCCACAGGGAAATTCGCTCTTTACTTGGACAAAACGTGCAGCTTCACCGTCCAGGGGTACAAACTCAAGTACAAGACCACCATCACCGGCACGATCTCCCAGAACAAAATCACTAATCTCAGCGGAATCCAGGTGCAAATACTGCTGTGGGTGAACATTGTGGAGGTGACCAAGCACGGCGACAATCTCGAGCTCTCCGTAGGGATCGCGTCGGCCGGGTTCCCCGCCGACGGCTTCGAGGAGAGTCCGCAGTGCGGCTGCGGCTTTAAGTGCCCTAATTCCGCCGGCCGTTTCGGCTTCGAGAACCTCTTGCCTCTTGCTCAGTTATGATCGGCGCGCGATTTGCAAGGTCAGATTTAGTTGGGGATTTCAATGTAATTTCTGTGTGTTTTGTTCGAAATTTCAAATTTGCAATTTGGAATGCGATTATGCAGTTGGAAAAGGGAGCCCAAATATCACTTCTTAACATTATTATTGCTGATAAAATAGGTTAATGATTGGTGTAGTTTGGGTTTGGTATGGTTTAATGAATAGAGCCATTATAAGCGTGCATGGGCCCAACTGTTTAATGATTCTCATTAATAAATAAATTGATGGCCTACTCTCATCTACACGTGGTCCAGTCCAAATATTTATTACGTGCGCCTATTTATACTGATTTTATCACATGCATTTATTGAGGAATTTGTTGTAACACCATGTCTCTTGTCACATTATGTTACTCTAATTATAATTTGATAAAAACTCTACTTCAAATTAATAAATCTTAGCTCTCCTTGATTGTTCCATGTTAGGGTTGAGCCTATAATAACATCATATTCACACAGACCTTGGTTTTTTGCTTTAAATGTGTATATTTTTTTTCTACTTTTAAATGGTTTTCAATGTTTAGAGCTTAGAAAAAGGGGACTTAGAAAATTAAAATAATCAATCTATAGATACTGACATAGTAAGTCACGTACTGAATTGAATTCCTCTATTGAATTGGATCGATTGTGAATTGACTAAGCCCAAGCTCGTCAAGTCGTGATTACTCAGAATTACAAGATTGAGGCTCCTTAAATCATGTAATCGAATGTCAAACACGTCAAACCACTCGATTTCAGGTTAATCAATTCGAGTGTTGGTTTATTCAGTTCAGGCTAAATTGAGTTGGATTTTTTGTTCGGATTGAAAATTTACAATTCTATTACTAAACTTTCAATTTTCGGACTAGCTCATCGGGTCAATCAGATTATAATATTTATGTAAATGTTTAATATATATGTATATATTTTATGCTTTTATATTTAAAAATATATATATGTTAAAATATAATAAATAAAATAAAATTTTAAACATAGTTAGATATTAAATTTAAATATTAATAAATTTAAAGAAAAAAATTAATGATATTATTCCAAAATTGTGTCATAATTTTTTTTATATGATTGATTAATTGATGGGAATGGTAATTACATTTTTTTCATAGAAAATTAAATATATTATAAAAAATAATAATTATTTTATTTTTCCATTTGGTTAATGTGATCAATCTATTCGGTTTTTGGGAAAATCCTATCAAGTTCGCGTTATTCGGGATAAAAATATTTTGAATAATAAAAAATTTCGACTCTAAACCTTTTCAATTTTAGATTGGTGTTCGAGCACAATTACTTTTGGATCAAATGAACATCCGTAATTATAACTTTTACAATTCATGAGTACCCAATTTATAGATTTTTACAGTTCATGAGTACCCAATTTATAGATTCGGCCTATGTATAAACCGAGTTATCAATTAATGAATTAATGGTGTTCCTGTTTTTTCATACATATAATAATTTGCTCAAAGGATTATATAAGATACTCTGCCGAAAATCACGTTCTTGCTTGCGAAATTCAAATGGAAAATGGACATAATTATCTGTTCTATTTAGGCTGAAAATACAACCGACTCATCAAATTTTGATAATATCCCAAAACATTCACCAATTATTGTGTCACCCTTGATCCTACAATTACAAAAAAAAAAAGGTTCTTGATTGTTGTGAGATCGATCCAAATTTTTCCCGTTAATCTCTTCTTCCAATCCTTGGATTTAATCGAGAATTAACATAATGCGATCAAAAATCCGAGTTTTTGTCGCCGTCTGCCTCCTCTGCTTTTCCGAGTGCGCCTCCGCCGCTCACACGGCGTACGATGTAATCAAAACCTACGATTTCCCCATTGGTATCCTCCCGAAAGGGGTAACGCACTACGATCTCGAAGAGACCACCGGAAAATTCAACGCCTACATGAATGGTTCGTGCAGTTTCTCCTTGGAAGGGTCTTACCAGTTAAATTACAATTCTGTAATCAGCGGGTACATACATAAAGGTGCGCTGACTAATCTGTCTGGTGTCAAAGTCAAAGTGCTGTTTGTTTGGTTGAACATTGTGGAGGTGAGGAGAAAGGGCGACAACCTTGAATTCTCTGTCGGAATTGCTTCTGCCGACTTTTCGATCGATAATTTCTTTGTTAGCCCGCAATGTGGGTGCGGATTGGATTGCAATAGTTTTGCTGAAGATTTGGAGGGGGAGCATCTTTCGAGTGATCAGCCTTTAGTTTCTTCGATTTGAATCGAGGTAGAGTCTTTGTTTCTTCCAAACCAATCTTCAACTCACTAGCTAGTGGAAATTGTCTATATTTTGATATTTTTCTTTGATGTCGTTTTTGTTGTTTCAAGTGCTACTAATCTATTCTTTTATCTTTGATAATGTGTTCATATCTGTGTAACTTTATTAGCATTCAATGTGTTTTTTTGACGAACTTTTAACAGTCTATGATTGCCTGAAGCTTCTTGTGCTCAAATTTACTTTACCTGTGAATATGTATCTGTTCATGCATTGTCGAAGATTATTTGGTTGCCACTGACTGAATTGAGTTGGGGTTATTGTTATTGAGTAATGTACTCCATTGCTTCTCTTGGCTCATCTTTATTAACAGTTACAGCATGGCACTCCCTTCGTCCACAAAGATTGTGTTGTTAGAGAGCTGACATGGGTTTTAATGTTAAATATTACCCTATAGTTAAAATGACTTTTTGTTATAAGAAAATGACATGAGAAATCATGACTTGTTACCAAACAGGTAATAAAAGTAGTAAAGAACACGAGATTATTCTATAGACATGGAAAAGTGTTTGATATGATCGGGGGTGGCCATTTTCGGATGAGAGTAGAAAGAGTGACTAAACTCATAATAGAACAGAAAAGTAGAAAATTGATTTCAATGGACCTATGGCTTTTCTTTTCTGCTAAGCAGGGAGTTTTTCTTAGTTATTTATTTGTTCCAAAATCCACTAGGCAAATTATTCACTTTTACTAGGCTTACTTCAAAGAGTATATTTCAGTGTTAAATACCTCAAGCTTAGGATGCTTAATGCATGCTAGTCGGATCAAATTGTCAAAAGTACTGGTAGTGTCTGGTCGGGCCTTAGGTAGCAATAACTCTGCTTCATTTGCTACACTGAGAAATTGAACACTTATGAGTGCCTATCTTCTTCAACTGACTCCCTTCCTCCTATGAGTAGCTATTGCAAGATTTCACACATTTCACTTTTCGTATTTATGGGCCACTTCTACTCAGCTGTGCTCATCTGTCATATAGCATCGAATAGTTTCGAAAACCGCTCAGGCATACTAGTTTCTGTGGTTGTGGAAATAGTGTTAATACATGAATTATGCCTTATGACACTTCAAATTATTTATAAAACCATGACTACTACTGTATCACATCAGTTAACACAGGAAGTGTTGTTATTGGGTAGAACCTGAGGCAAGAGCTGAATTTAGTTGAAATTATTCTATCAATATGAATATATACTTGCAATTTGGTCCTTATCATTCTTCTCTAATGAGTTTGTGATGATGATATATGCTCTCTGACCAAACAATCTGCTACATATCAGTTAATTTTGAATTGCATCATGACTTCTCTAGCACATCGTTCAGTTTCCAGCCTCACAAGAAAGATAGTCGGCCTCTTTATATGTATCTTGTGAAATGCTCACCATTTTCTTGTTAACATGCAGTATTTCAATTTGTGATTATACATATTATTGCAAGATCAGTTCTGACTTGTGTTACGTTTAATGCTTATACAAATTTATTTGCAACTTCTCCACAGGTTTTTATTGGACATCATCATCTGATTCGACTTTGATGGACTAATCCGCTCTCATCATGTTTCCATCTCGTATTTCATGTAGTTGATTCATACTACTTGTACTCGTATTCGCACTATTCAGAAAAAATAAAGTGCGATTGGAACAGATGGTGGAAAATCCCAAATTATGGTTTTTCCAGTGTAATAGTAGTGTTTAGAACTGTTGAGTCGAGCATGTGTAGTTCTCTTTCGCCCTAATAAGTGGAGTATATATTATTATTATCATCATTATTACTATTATTATTAAACTATTACAAACAATGTAGTACTCCCTCCGTCCCAGTAAGCATGACACAAAATTTTTGGGCACGGTTATTAAGAAGAGTGTATAAAGTAGTGTAAGAGTGATAAAGATGGTAGGGTCCACACCTTTTTGAATGGATAATTTTTATTAATTTTGGAATGTGTCAAGCTTAGTGGGACGGGGACGGAGAGAGTAATATTATTATGTTATTGATCTCCTGTTTATGCGCAAGCTATCGAATTCTCACGTTTTCTTCATGTGATACGTTGACTTTCATTCACTACTTGGTTATTTATCTCCTCAAGTAGTGATTTGACTTTAGCAATGAGTGCTGAAAACTCTTGATCAATCTTGAAAATTACTTCAAGCAATCACTAATTATTTAAGTGGTTGAGTGACTTTTTAAATAGGTAAAAAATATAACACTAACTTAGTAATTTTCATCAAGTGGGCAAATGTGGACTATGGAAAGGCGCCTGATAATCATATACTAATTTGTAAAATAAATAACCTTTTTGTTAGGACACGCTATTTTTGGATACATGTATTAAGAAATTATTTTTTTATGAATAAAATAGTGGATACTAATAAAATTAATTTTTCAAGGTATTTTTTTTATAAAAAACGAGCCACTATTATTGAGATATTTCAATATACTACTAGTCATGAATAAAGGATGGAGGGAGTACTACGAACAAGAATATTCCAACTTTGGAATTACGAGTTTGAATAAGATGATTCATGTAAACTCTAGGTTCTTCAATAGAGGCCAGATGAATATTAGTATTTGTTTTTTCTGCTACGAATAAAAAAGAAGTAATTAGAGCGTCATTTCATCAATTTAAAGGTTTTATTATAAGGCCCAACATGTTCTAACCCAAAAACAATCAACACTTTTAATTTATATGTGTTTTAGTAAAATATTTAAAATATGCAGTATATTAAAGTCGGATAGAGGCAAGCTAGAATCTTAAAAGTTCGACTCAAAAGGCGTGATAAACCAAGTCCAATGCATGAGCATCATCTATCGAGTTACTTATTTTAAATTCCTAAGTCTTCTCCTTATTTACTTCTATCAAATAAAGGTCTGCAATAGTGGATAGATTTTTACTAGACCACATAAAACGAGTTCTATGACAGCTTTCCTCTGAAGTCATGATGCCAATTAAATCAATTCGTTGGAATTGTCGATTTATTCGATTATGAGTAAATTGAATTAATTTTTTGAATTAAAAATTTACCATTCTAAACTACCTTGAATTTTCAATTAATTCATTGTGTTAATTGGGTTAAATTGTTTAGAAAATTTTCAACATAGATGTAGATAAAGATTTTTTATGATTCTATATTTATAAAAACAAATATATCAAATATAATATAGTTAAATACTCCCTCCGTCCCACTTTAAATATCCCATAATTTCGCACCACAAATTAAGACAACTTTAATTAACACTTTAATTTATATCTACCCCTTTTCTACTCGTTACTATAATCATAATTAATTTTCTCTTATTCTTCAACCACCTAAGTTTCTTTTACTCTTTTTAATTTTTTTTCAAACTTATTCTTCATTTTTCTTATGTAAATTTCAGTGAAAGCTGAAAATTAATTTAGTTATATTCTTTAAACTTTCATTAAGATTCATTAACAATTTTTTTTATCCTTTAATTAACATTCATTTCAAATTGATTAAGACTTTAAATGTCATCTGTACACTTTCCCCTTCTTCTTTTTTATTCCTAATCTAATTCCATTAATCCTCATCAACACTCACTTATTTTATTCTCTCTTATTTTTCGTCTTAACAAATTGGTCAAATTGAGGAGCATTCCATTTGGAAATTTAAGAACAATAAATTTTTCTTGATTACATTGTGAAACTAACACAAAAAATTTCAATGTAGTGCAGAAAATTTAAGACGAATCTCAATTCCTTCACAGTCAAGTTGGACATGTTCATCAACGGCATTATTAAATTAACAAAAAATTAGTCCAATTCATTTTCATCCGCCATCTCCCTTGCCATCGTCGATCCCTCCTTCACCAATCCCGCCACTGCGAGTCTGGGTCACTACCCACATCCTCTCCTATCACCGCGCCTGCAAAGCGTCGTTCATGAGTTAGATACAGAGAGGAGAGAGAGTGAGAGGCGGAGAGGGAGTGAGAGACTGAGAGGGACATAGAGAGTGAGAAGCCTAGGGGAAGAGGAAGGAAGAGGAAGGAAGAGAGGGTGTGTGTTTTAGATACAGAGAGGCGGAGAAGATGGGAATAGAGTAGTAGATAGAGAGTGTTGTGAATAATAATGATTTGGGTTAGTTGTATATTTACCCAATTAACCAAGTTCAGTTAGTAGTTAATTATATCCCAAAATGGAAATGAGACATATAAACGGGACATCTTTTTTAGATAAGTGGGACATTTCACCTGGGGACGAAGGGAGTATTAAATTTAAACATTTAAAAATAAATAAATTCGAATGTAAAAATGTAATGATATCATAGCAGAAATATAATTTTTGCATAGAAAATCAAATATATTCTACACATATTTTAAATTTTATTTTTTTCATTTAATCAATTGGGATTCGGGTCAATTCATTCAGTTTTCAAATTAGGCCTATCGAGTTCAGATTGTTTTCAACCCAACCGATTCAAAATAAAATTTATTTCAAATAAAAAAATTTCGGTCTTCTCTATGTTCAAGTCAATTAACAATTTCAGACTAAATTAACACTCACAAGCGTAATATCAACTTTGTTGATAATAATGAGAAGACCTAAATTACGAAACGTGTACTTTTTTTTAATCTAATTAAAAATCGGTTGCCGTTAACATTCTCTTTAAGCAATATGCTTGTTTTTATAAATAAAATGATAAGGATTAGGTTTAGATTCTTACAATATAAAAATCATCTCTAATTAAGTTGATTGTCTTGTCACTCTTTAATTTATCCACTAATGCATAATCGATATAATATTTCTAATAATTAGTTTCGCGTGTTTACCTAATTTATGCATCCATTATTTTCTATTTATTCATAATATTATATATATCCTTAGGTCATTACACTACTCACAAACATCAAATACGTTTAAAAATTGTCTGGGAAATGCAAATTTTAAGTTAAAAAAATAGTATTAATATACTCAAATTCTAGTTAAAATAAGACACGTTACACATCCAAAATACTTACTATAGAATGTCACGCAGCATTTCATTTTTATTTTTAATTAAAGTGCCACCAAGTTTGGGCCTATCAATATACTTGGTCCTCTTTATTTTCAGTACACAAATTAAAAACCAATTATGAATAGAGAAAGTGATCAAACATACTACCCTCAATCCATAAAAATAGTTTACGGTTTGACCCGACACGGATTTTAATATTGTATTTTGATTTTAATGGGAATATGTAGTTAGTGGAGTTAGGATCACACTTCATATATTGTTTTAAATTGGTTGTGAGTGGTTAGTGGAATTTGGATCTCACTTAAAGTATTGTTTTAAATTGACTTGTGTGGTGGAAGTGATGGGTCAACTTGCTATAAAATGAAAGTTTCAAATGTAAACCATTTGTCGTGAACATCCCAAAATGACAAAACGTAAACCATTTTAGTGGCCAGAGGGATACTAAATCTTTTGCTATTTTAAATAAAGAACCAATAATATCGGACAAAAGTCATGAATATTGAGATAGCAACGAAAACTACTTTTTTCCTTTTTATACTAATGAAAATCCAAATTTTATTACTTGGTTGATTGTTTCTTCAACCTTACGCGGAAAAACTTTAAGGAGAAAAAAACAAATATCCAAATCAGCACTTATACCATAATAAAAAAACCGGAAAAATAAAAATGTGAAAAAAGAAAAAAGAAATAAATTAAAATCCATTATAAGTTTATTAACAAATAGTAACGAATTATAGCGTCACCACCTGAGATTAAGCAGAAGAGCTCGAGAAATAATACAAGGAGCGACGACGATACGATATATATAGCAGAAACACAGTTATGTGTGTGTAAGTTTCTGCTAAATATTCAAATAGAATTCTAAAACTCTACAAGATCTGTCCTAATTAATAGGAGTAATAGATTCGCCTATCGCATCCGGTCCTAACGGGCCGAATGGTCCGGATCGAGCAACGGGCTGAATGAGAGAACATTCTGGAAGCCCGTCTCGATGGCCGGTTCGTTTCATTTAGCACGTGACTTGTTCCTAGTCAGCATCTTCCTCAGCTCGACCGGGTCCATCTCCTTCGCCTGGCTCTCCGGCCGGTAGTATCCGGTCACCGGGTCGGGTACCCATGCAGTCTCCGCGCTTTTCTCGGATCCTTTCTTCAGCATCATATTCGGATTCCCGACTCTCCCGCCGTTGCTCGCCGCCCCCTGCGTCGCCGCCGAGTATCCCCTCCTGCATCCATTCATATTTACCATTAATCATGCAATTCAATGTATCCCTCTCATCAAAACAAACATTACAAATCTGAAACCGAACCTGGACACAGCAGTGGTGATCTGGTTGGCGATGAAAGAGGAGACGGTCTTCACGTTGGAGAATGAACGAGCCATTTTTTTTTTTTTTCTTTTTGGATGAAAAATCTGGGGAAATCTGGAAATAGAGCTGCAGTTGCAGGTGTTTTTATAATTATTTTTCCTAGTTGAAAATAAGGAGTTAAATTTTAGGGAACCTGAAGATGTTTGAAGAGGAATGGAGGTGCCCTACCTAGCTAGGGTTAAGAGTGAATGGAGAAGTGAGGAAGGCCGCCATATTTATAGACAAGGAGAATGGGCGGTTTGTAATTATTATTTGAAAAGTAAAAGGAAAAGGCAAAAATGGAGAGTTGTAGTCGGAAACGTGATTGGGCCGCCCGCTTCAGTAGCGGATCTTATTAGTTATTACATACACTACGCTATTTGGAATTTGTGGTGCTGTCTTTTTCTGCCAATAAAAGAAAACGTTTACTACTTTCATTCAACCTCTCAATTCGTTAATTAAATTAGTCTCATTTCGTTTGACATTATTATAAAATAAATTTTCACCACAAATAGTCATTTTTTTTTTGTCGACAAAAAATAGGCTGAATGTTTTAATTGTCTTAGAAAGGATTGAGAATAAAATTAACATGGTTTTCGGCACTGCAAATTAAATTTGTAGTTCATCAAAAAAAAAAAAAAAAAAACTCATGTCAGGTAGATAAAAAAATAAGAAAAAACTATATTGTATTTTTTTTGTGTTAAAAATTTGGACACACGTGAACTAGCTTTTGACTCTCGGGAGTTCGAATTATCAACTTCCATTTATCAGCTTACTATATCCTCTTACCCACTTTAATTGACACATTTTAATATTATAATACACTTAATTGAATATAAAACGTATCAATTAAAATAAATCGAATGGAGTATTTTTTTAAGATTTAAAAATTCATTATGGTATGTATACATATGAGGTTAATATAGGAGGTCAAATGTAGGGTGGGATATAATAAATCATAATAAAAAATTATTTAAAAAATAAAATTTTTAAAAGTTAATTAATTAAAATGACATTAAATATTAAAAAATAATCTTATATCTATTTTGGTGGGATGAAAATTAAAGTAAATCATATAAAAATGAAATAAAAATAAAATAAAATATTAGTTATAAGACATAAATTGTGGAACACAAAAATGTGGTATTAAATAGCATATGGTCAAATATTGTAACATATTTGAATAATTTATAACACTGTTCTAAAAAAATTAATATAGAAATGTACTAATTCAGAAAAAAGATCTATTCCAAATTTCTAATTCAAAAAAGAAAAACTAGGGTCCACGATAAATTCCAAATAAGTCTTGGGTTTGTTTTTGTAAACGAGTAAATATGATTTCAAGTGTGGTAGTTCGGGTCGGGTCGTCAAGGTTGAGTTGATGACGATTCTTTTCTAGAACGAGCGAGTCATCACACGTGTTTGGAGTCAAATTTCAAAGGCAAAAGTGAGTTTTTCTGTTTCTTTTTTTTTCTTCTCATTCTAGAATGTTATAATTAATTCAGCTAAGTCAATGTTGATTATTGTGATTTGTGACCCGTTACTCCATTCTAAACTTTCCTAATTATATTTGTTTCCTTATCATGGTAATAAATTAAGTATTTAACTACAAGTTATAACCCAATGCATTTACATTGTGTTAGTCTGTAGTGTTAAGAACTTTAGTACACGAATGAAGTAGTACTAAGTATTAAGGAAGTTTTATATTGTGCATATTCTTATTTTTTTAGCTTATTTTAATCTCGCTATTTTAAATGAGATACATATAAAATAAATAGTTTTATACAGTAATAATATTTATCACGGACTTTTATGATATCGCATGCACATGTAGGATGATGATGTACCTATTCATAAGTACTAAACACCAACTAACTTTTATTAGTATATGTTTTCCTGTCAGACTAATCTCGTTATCACTTACTAAACAATCCCCAAATGTACATTGAAAATAAATGCCTCAAAAATTGTTTAAATTTATATTATAAACCAACAAAAACAACACATGGTGGAACCACAATAAATAAATAAAATGTATGATAAAAATGGAAAAGAAAATGGTGTCAACTTAACCAAGATTTGCACCACACATAACAAGTTATGAGATTCCAGTTCAAGATATTGGTGGTAGAAATTTAGTTTACAACAAATTTCATGTGTGACCAAAAACACAATATATAATAATAGAGAGAAAGAGACAGGTTCCTAAAAACTCTCATGATATTCACCCAAAAAAGTTAGATAAAGAGAAAATCAAAAGAGCATCAATTCTTGACCTCAGGTTTAGGTTTATCATGTAATTGTATTGTTATATATTGTTGGGTGGCCACACAAATTATGCCTAATCATACTTTCCCACAATTAATTAATTGTGTCGCAACGCTGTTCCCTTTTATTCTCTTATACAAAAATAAATACGTTTGTAAAAGCTACACCTATTGAGCAATAAATAATGTCTAGACTGACACAGCCTTATATTATAATCATTATTTTATACCATCTTCTCTTTTCGTGGTTTATGAAAAACCATCAATAAGTATGTATGGGGAGTTGCAGTTGCAGACGAGTATATTTTATTTTTATATTTTGTATGCTTTCATAATTTTCTTTCCGCTCGTATATACCTAATAATATTATTGTTGTTCTCTTTTATTAAAATAATACATTTATCTCAATATAAAAAAAGATAATAATAATAGGACGGAGGGAGTATTAATTAACACTATCATCTCGGTGTGTTGTACATGTGATTTGAATTTACTATTTAATACTCCCTCCGTCCCACCAAACATGACACAATTTTCTTATTAGTACATTCTACTAAACTTGATATATTCCTAAAATAGTATAATTTATCCTTTAAAAAAGATGTAGACCCTACCACCGTTATCACTCTTACACTATTTTATACACTCACTTTAATAATCGTGCCCAAAAATTTTGTGTCATACTTATTGGGACGGAAGAAGTATGATATATACGAATTGAAGTTGCGTGCGTTGTAGAACAAAATGTAAGATTCCAATTATTGTACCCAACTCCCAACTTGTGCGTACTATTTTCTCTCTTCTTCTCATATTTTTTTTTTTTTCATTTCGATTTTAACTTCTGGTGTTGTAGACTTGTAGTGCAATATTTTTTAATTACTATTTTGGAATTTTCATGCCCAGTTAGACTCAAAGTCCCTCCCGCAATAATTTCAGAAATTATTTTAATAATTAACTTGACAACATGTAGTATATGCACTTGTAATAATTAATATGAGAGTGAGTACCGAGATAGAGAAAATGAATAAAGTATGAAATCTATTTATAGTTAAATTAAATTTAAATATGCATGCAATGCAACGCAATGCAACATCTATAAAAAGAAGTAAATTCTTGTAAGTTGTTTCTGCTGCAGTCAGTGCAGAAAATAACACTCCACACACAGATTTACAATCTGCGGCGCCTCTTGCATTTGCAATTTGCAAATTCATGACGTATCATTTTCATCTCTGCTACTACCACTAGTGTTATTTTACAAACTCTTATACTCATGTTTAATAAACATATAATAAAAGGTGAGATATTTTGTAATATTTATATTTTAAATATCACATATCTATCATTATCTAAAAGCAAAATACAATGACAGTCCTTTTTACAATAGTAGTTTTCTGACAGTTATTAAAAATTCAGTTTACTATTTTTTTTCAAAGTTTCATTTGACAGACATTACAATAACTTCTCAAACGACACATCTGTCTATTTATTACAACTGTCATTTCTCTACATATATATAAACAGTTCAAACGTCCAATACCACACCATTTCATTCTCCCAAAATCCCAGAACGAGACTTGAGCAATAATGGATCCTGAGTTTGGCTTCATCAATGATTTGGAAGAAGGAAAGAGCAGAATAGCACTCCAACTGCGCTTCGTTCGAAATTACGATATGCCTTCAATGAAGAACGCAAAAGAAACATACAGTCATGAGTGCGTCTTTCATGACAGAATGGTAATATCATTTCTTTTAAGCCACAATTCAAAATTACTTCTTATTTCCAACTAAAAATTGGAATATTACAATTCAACTACAAAAATTAATTATTATTCTATAGGGCAAAATCTGTCAGCCAAATTATAATTTTCTAAATGTCCGAAATTTAAGTTTTGAAATTGTTTCTACAATTGATCTACATTTTCATTATGTTTTTATTCAAAGTTCAAAAAAAAGTTTCTATATTAATCAGTTTTGTTTTACATATTTTAAAATCGCAGGGAACTAGAATTCATGGATCAATCCAGCAAATGACAATTTCAAACTTCAAGCACATTCTTAAAGAATGCAGGGTGTACGAGATCAGAAATTTTTTTGTCGTCCCAAACAATTCAAAAACAATAACCACTGATCACATTTTCAAAATTCTTATTTTCAAGCAAACCAATGTCTGTGAAGTTGATGATAGGGATTTTCCAATTCAAATTTTCAATTTCAAGGACTTTCAAGAGATATTAACAATGGAAAACGTGCAGGATGCTGCCATGTTCGGTAAGTACATTTTATATTTAATCTAGATCATTGCTCAATCATTTTACATTTAATGGCTATTAGAATAACTTAAAAATTCATTTTGACAGATATTATTGCAATGGTGGTTTGACATGGATCACCTCAAGTCAGAGACATCAACAACCAACAGACCACATTGATTGAAATCATCTTACAAGACATCGAGTAATATATAAATTTTTCTTTGTATATAATTCAGAATTTACATTTTTTACGATTTTTTTCCTCTTAGTTTAGTATGCTTAATTATTATTTCGTAATTTAAGTATTTTTTTTAAATATCTAGGGGTCGCACACTAACATGTACACTGTGGGAGACCTATGTTGAAGAAATTCAGAAGCACGTTGATTCACATGATACAAAAGAAGAACCATTACCAATTACCATACAATTCTGCAGACCAAGCATATTTAAAGGTTAGATATTATTTCTTAAAAATTCTTTTTTACTTCTTGCAAATTTTTTAAGTTATAACTGCCTTTAACTTAAAATTTTATTAGGAGAGGTTCGATTGGGAAACGGTTATCATGCAACAAAGCTCATCTTTAGCATGGAAAACGAAACACTCAGAGAGTTCAAAAACAAGTAATTATTAAAAATGTAATTTATTGAAAATTTTATTCAGTAAAGTAATGAAGATTATTTTTATATAATAGGTTTGAACTTAGTGAAAGAGCAAATAAAGCCCTGTCAAACCTGAGAGCATCAATGACATACAGAAAACGTGGTCAATCAAAAGGCGAAGAACTCGAAGTCAAAAATATGCACCAACTAAAAGATGTTCAAGTATTTTACATTATGAACTAAGTTCTTAGTTATTTATTATTCCTTGCTTTTTCATCCGATTTTAACTATTTCTTCATATTATTATAGGCAACGCAATGTTGGGTTTATGCCAAAATCTTCAGTGTAGAAAACATTGGTGCCTGGGCATATCAAGCTTGCAAAGTTTGTTTGAAAAAACTACAAAAAGAGGGTGACAAGTTCTTCTGCGAAAACTGTCAAAGCTATGAAAATATTGGGAAACTGAGGTACATCCAAAATACTATCCGACTTATCTAATCAACTACTTTTATAATTAAATATCAACTAATATAATATATTATTTCTATTCATAGGTACAAGCTTACTCTTAGAATGGAAGATGATCAAAATGGGACAGCTTCATTCTTATTATGGGATAGAGAATGTGTTACACTTATTGGGAAGTCAGCAGATGAACTAAAGAAGGTATAATATCTCATAAATATTTATTATTCAGATTTATTTTTTTTAAAAAAACACTGCTTTATAATTTTAACACGCTAACTAATTTTAGAGCATGAAGATCTTAACAATTTACCAGAAGAGTTAGAGACGGTTGTTGGAAAAAGCGGCCTCTTTAAAGTTCAAGCAAATGCAGGGCAGAACAAAAATTATGCAGGGGCATACACAATAACATATGTTACTACAGATCCTAATACAATGATTAAAAGCTGTGGTTTGAAAGCAAACAGTCAGGTATATGCAAATATTATATAGTACACATAATCAGAACTGTAAAAAATTTTTAAAAAATGTTTTCGATAGACAAACGAATGATATAACATATGCAGGTTCTAAATCACATGAAGAACGAATCAACAGACTGTGCAAAGGCATCTTCAAGCAAAGACAAAGGAAAGGCAGTCTTGATGGCAGACAAAGGAAAACAAGTTGATAAAGTTGATTTGGTGGAAGAAAGAGGCAAACACAAGCAAGACAGTGATGAAGTCATGTATAGTTCTAAGAAGAAAGGAAAGAGGAGTATAAAGATAGAAAAGCTTTAATTAGAAAAACACAGGATTTAGTATTTTATTTATACATATAGACGTAGCTACAGTACTAATATAGTTAGAACACTAATATTTAAGTCAGTATTAGACATCGTGTGCTGATAACATTATAGGATGTAATGTATAAGTTTAATTAATAATATAGGGTTATGTTATTATATCTTGCGCTTATATAAAATTATAGACAAAATTACATTGTACCAAAAAGGTTTCCTTAGCAGTTTTCAAAAATTAACTTTAGAAAAATTAATGCATTTTCTTTAAATACAAAATAAGAATTAACTTCTTTAAATACACACATTCATGCATATTCCAACATATATTTCAAAAAACGAATTTGAAAACAAAATTTGAACTGAATTTTTTATTAGATTTTATAACAAAAGTATTAATTGATATCCATTTTATTTTACCTTTCACATCACGCCGAGCATATCAAATTCGCTGCCACATCCATAGGTGTAATGCCTGTTAAAGTCAGTTCAACATGTTATATATTATTGGTTATAAAATCAATGCATTATTTAACATACAGACTTAGAACACTAAAGAAAACATATAAGAATTGGCAGTTATATATAAATAATTCACCAACAATTTTACATCTTTACAACAGTTACAAACTATTTCGTGAACACTAATTAATTTATAAATAATATCTTATCTATATACACATCTCTTCAATAAACTAATATAATAGCATTTTATATGAAATTCAGTTAAGGAATAAATAGGCATGCATTAGAACAACTTAAAGGCTCTTATATAAAATACACGATAACATACTAAACCCACATAACATACTATAAGACACGATATTTAAAATTTTCACAACAAATCAAAAAATTTATACAAACACATGTAGAATATAATAAGGCTCCTGTTTTGAAACTTATATTCATGAAAAAACAAAACTACAAAAGAGAAACCATAATTAAGCAATTGGGTGCCATTTAGGAATATAAGAAATATAAGAGATATTAATACAAAAGGAGCTATTAATAAGATAACAAGAAAATATTAGAAACAACATGAAAAAGATAAGATCAGTAAAAAGTTATTATACTTATCTTCTGCCTAAGTGCTCCTCGGATAAAAACTGAATCGCTGCCCATAAAATTAAGGAACACGTTGCTATTTAAGAATCTGCCGAACAAAGACAACACATAAAAAAATATCTTACATACAGTTTAAAAGAGAATCACTAAATAAATATAAGAATAGGAAAATATACCTTATGACAAGTCTCTCAGCCAAGGATACATACGGCCAAGGATACATATTTGAGGAGATATTCCAGCCATGAACTTGCTCTACAAACCAAGATCAATAAATACATTTTGATCTTCATAGATCAATACTTTTTAAATCAAAACTCGACAGATCTGAATAGATCTTTACTTTTTTAAAACATAACTCCGCAGATCTGAACAGATCTAAGAAAATCTCCAATATATTACAGACAGTTATAAAACATTAGGGTTTTACACCATTTAACTGAAAAGATTTATACCTTTTAAAATATAACTTGACAGATTTGAACAAATCAAAGTAGATCTTAAACATTGAGTACAGATAGTTAAAGAAAATATAGATTTATACCTTTTATATATAACTTGACAGATCTGAACAAATCAAATTAGATCTTAAACATTGAGTACATATAGTTAAAGAAAATAGTAGGGTTTAACTCCATCTCTGCTTAAACGAAATACGAAAACAATAAAGAAATCGTATAAAAACCAAAACCAAAATAAGTTCAAAATATAGAATACAAAATACAATAGAGTACACATTAATAAACTAATTTAACAGTGTTTTTAAAAATATTGAATCTTACAATAAATAATGAAATTGGAAGAATTTAGTTAGCGAACAACCAATGTTTTGGGATGAGTTGGTTAGGCAGCATGTGCATGAGCAAAGGTCCCACTGCAATTCCGACTTTGTTTCGATCCTTCTTTGGCATTTCGATATTTTGTTAGCGAAACAATGAACGTTTTGGGGAGAGTTGATGAGGCGATATGGAATCGCTAGACAAAGATGAAGTTGGGAAAACGATGAAGCTAGGAGAACGATGGGAGAACGAGGAGAACGATCTCGGTATAGCTCAAAAGACAGAAGCGGCGATGTAAGGTAGGGTTATGATATTGAGTTAGGGTTTAGGTATTTATAATACAAAATAGTGGGTTGGGTAAAAATGGTCATTGTAGTATTTGTGGGTTGGGTTCATTTTCTATCAATTTAATTAAATAAGACCCAATTGTAATTGAATTGACCAGCCCCAACATATTAAACAGGTGGACTCTATAATAAATATAATAATGTAGATATATTATATTAAAACAAAAAATGCTCAAATTTAAAAGTAACAAAAAAAAATACGTATAAATTAGAAGACAAAAAAATATGCAAAAACAATTTATATTCTATTTATTTTTTACAATTGTATATGTTATGCATAATTCTAAATCACTTATGTAATTATATATAAATTATTGTATTTTTTATTTCAACTTTTTTGCTTCCACAAGTGTCAAGTTATAAGAACTGGTTTATGTATCAAACGTACAAGTCTACAGGTACACAAATATTCTTTTACCATAATTTAATATTTAAAATAGTAAAATTTAAAATTTTATTTAATGTGTTTCATCTAACTCACAACAATCCATATAATTTCACCACGATTAATGAAACATATATATAAACAAACAAACTAATATGGAATAAAAAAATGTAATTAACAATCACTAATTATGTTAAGTTAACTATTGTTGCTGCAAAAGTAAAATCATATCTAAAATTCTCATTATTAACTACCTATTGTCGTGAAAAATCCATATTAACTTTTGCCATGACTGACATAACTTTTATTTACAAGTACGTACAATCAATATATTAAGAAAATACTAAAATAAATATTACTTAATTAAAAATACGTAAAATTATATGTACGATAATTTCCAAATAAAAAATATTTAATTATTATATACTAAAATATCAAAAACTATTATTTTAAATATATTATGTCAGTTATAACTGCAAAAAGAAAACAGGCATGAATGTTATTGTTATGCGCATACTTACTATATTGGTTTTCATAATTTGATGCATGTACAGCTTGTCTTAGCTTCAACTGTAACTCATCTTACACCTCCGTTTCAACTCTCTTAGAAACTCGAGGAAAAATTCAATACCAATAAGGAACAGAAGGTGCAGCTACAGAAAACATTAAAGGTTACATAATGAAAGTGTAGTTTTGCTATTGTTTAATTGGATATATATTGCATGAATTTCTTATTAATATATCAGTAATGAAGCCTAATTAAGTGTATTTTTACCTACAGATGAGGGATTATTCGCACGACTCGAAAACGGTTGAGCACGCGAGCTACTCCAACATCGATCCTCTATGAGTTCCATACATACGCACAGTGCATAGGAGATGATTTAGGGGAATTTCTATCACATTATAGGAGATTATGGGAAGCTGCGAAGCCACATGGAGCCACGAGTACCAATGAAATTATGCGACTAATTACACTACTGCCTACCGAGTGGAAAGCCTGGGCCCGTATGACAGCGGAAGACTTCATTCGACCTATTGGTCGGAGTTTTGATTGTGGGGCTGACTTCGAAAGATTCATAGCCACCATCCACTACTTCTACGACACTTACGGCCATCCACCAGAGGAGCCATATATTCAACTTCGCGAGGTACCATCCATGTGGATCCCACTACCACAAACATATATTCCAACCACAACCATTCCAAGACCTCACGACATGGAGGCGGGACCCTCTCACACACAGGGAGAACGTCAATCACCATTTCCTACTTCGCCCCACCGACCTTTGGCTACAACCCTCGACTCAAGCTCAACAATTATACACCTCAAGAGGATCCCACCATCAAGGGATGATCGAAAGGGCAAGGCCCCTTTGGTTGGAACTCTACAAGATGAGCACCCCCGCCTTTCCCTAACACGAGACTCCACGATATTGGGTCCTACATCTACTCCACGTGACGAGTTCCCCTCTTGGAAAATGTAGTTTTCCCTCAACTTAAAGGTACTGGATGCCAAAATTACGAGGATTCTTGAGGAGTTGCAAAGGCCCTTGCAATTCAGAAATGAGGAACCAGAGGTAGAACCCAAAGACGCCTCGGAGAGCAACTCAGACGATGATCTAGAGGCGCAGCCCGATGAACCTCAAGATAGTGATCACGAGATGGAGGCGTGGAGTGAACCGGATGAAGAGCAGGAGGAGCCACCAGACGAGGAGTATTTAAGCTCTGTGACGCAAGAGTAGTCTCAACAATTTCTTATCATGTAAAATATAGGTTAATTAATTTTATTTCATATAGTTTGCCATGTTTAAGCTATAATTTAGGTGTTATTAGGGGTAATTATTATTGTAAGTATCACTTCTGATTTACATTACAAACCAAAATTTACTTTCCTATTGAATGGATATACTTGTGTTTTACTGGATAAGAAATCTACAACTAATGTTTCTTTTCATTCTAAATTGTTCCTTACTGATTGAGACATGGAGTGCAATAATTTTTTTTATGTTAGAAATACAATAGTCAATACTGGAAATAATGTCACTAATACAACAAATGATATCCACAAAAAAGTATTTCAAAATTTTTGCAAAGTTTATTTGGTACAACCATGACAAAAGTCAACGTTTGTTTTTTAAATTAACATATACTCCATCCGTTCCACTAAATTAGAATTGTAAACAAATTAAATCAAATATTATTGTAAAAAAATTGATTTGTTATAAAATATTCAAATATTGAATCAAATCAAATTATTTGATTTATATTTTAATATATATTAAAAATATATCAATTAAAAATTAAAATTTGATTCAAATTTAAATATAATAAAAAATATCTATATTGAAATTCATTTTTAAATTTAGTTCTCGTGCAACGCACGGGTCACATGCTAGTTAATATTAATTTCAAAATACAACCTTTTGCTAAAATTTGTGCCATCTTTATTATAAATATTTTTCGTGGAGAAAAATAAGTATTGTACATGTAGAAGATTATCACAATTGTTGGGTACATAATATTTCATGATTGATAGTTGATAGGGCCAATCTTTACGTGTACTTATTTCTATCAACAAAGAAGAAGAATATATTACGATTGCAATACTTAGTACATGCTTTGAAATTATTGGCACTCTCTATTACTATTTCCCTTCTACATGGAATAATGCAAATATAGAATCCTCAATCCATAGAAGAAAAAATACTCTGTCACACGTAACTTGTTGGTTCTGAGTTATCGAATTGGAACATTGTCCCACTTTTTATAACTTGTCAAAACAAAATTGGAAACAATTTAAGTTCCATTTGCATTCTAATTAATTAATGAATCTAATCCATTGTTATAAATCTTTACTTTAGGGTATCCAATGCAGTAAACGGGCTTCGGCCCATATCTAAGGCCCTGTATAAGGCCCAAGTTTTATTAAATTAGGCCCAGTATTATTATAGCCCACTCAGTGGGCTCCACTCTGAACTAAAACCCCCAAATTCTAAACCCCAATTCCATCTCTACGGATCTCAGCTCCAGCCTTCCATTTTCGGATCAATCCGTTGCCGCGGTAATTTCTCGATCAGCGGAGGAGAAATAGCGAGCCAGTGTTGATGGAGGAACCACCACCCGTCGCCCCCGCCGCCCCTACCGGCCCGGATACTGCTGCGAATCAGACGATTTACATTAATAATCTCAACGAGAAAATTAAGCTCGATGGTATTATTTTTGATGGATGCATTGTTTCTTGTTGTTGATGATTTTTCATTTTAATGAGTTTTTATGTTTTTGGTCGACTCGTAATCCGTTTTTGTTAAATGTTATATCGATAGAATTGAAGAAATCGCTGCACGCGGTGTTCTCGCAGTTCGGGAAAATATTGGAGGTGCTAGCGTTCAAAACCCTAAAGCATAAGGGGCAAGCATGGGTTGTTTTTGACGAGGTGTCTTCCGCCTCCAATGCACTTCGTCAAATGCAGGGGTTTCCGTTCTACGACAAGCCAATGGTATGAATTTACGTAATTTGCGATTTTGTTTTTCTTATTGTTTTTTGAACCCGAATTTAGCCTATGTACCGTGTTTGCTACTTCAGTATGTGTTTGAAACTTGGACTTCGTTGTTCTTTTGCTTCTATACCATTATTTTTACGAGTTTTTGCTGTTTATGACATTGTTTAGGTTTGGTGTTGTTGGGTAAAGTCCATCTTGTAGACGAAGTTGCAATGCCACTAGAACTAGAGACATGTAACAATTAAATAATAATCCCTTGCTTTTGTGTTTATCTTGGAAATTATCTTCTTTAGCTGCATGATGAGGGATGATCTGATTTTAGATATAAGTGATCAATCGAACATTTCTTTTGATCATTTTGTTTTAGATTTATAGTTTGTACTCAGGTGAATCCATTAGAAGTTATGAGAACAAATGGGACCTAATATAGGACTAGTGTACAAGTTTATGTTTATTTTTTATGCTACATTGAAATTCCTCTCTAGTTAGTGAGTTCTATTAAAGGCATATAAGTGATATTAGTTGGTATACAAGTTAGTAGAAGGAATTATGTTCAACTAAAGAATCTCTTTGTTGGCAATTAGAAAGAAGAATTTAGAAGACTATTGAAGAAGTTTTGAGGAAGTAAAAGTTATCTAATGCTTGGTGCATAGGAAATCATTTGTGCGTTTAGTGGGGTCCGAGTCAGATTATTATGAATTAATAATTTAGTCCACTTATACCTCCCCCTTGCGTGTGCATGTGGCATTTCTGCATTGTATAATGGGTCTTTCTGTGGTATTACATTCCGACGAATGTGTAAAGACTTTAGCAAACTGAAAATGATCATGACATTAGGGGATTCAAGCCTTCATTTTCTCGCTTCCTATTTTCTCGTTCGATTGGGGTCGTAGAAATATCTAGTGTTTCATTGGAAATGGTGTCACTGCTTTTCTGATACACTTTGTATTATTTTTCCATACATGACAATATTTTGAAAACTTACTGCATGTCTTATGTTTTGGGCTTGAAATGGTACCTTTTTTTAATCGTAGCGGATACAATATGCAAAGACAAAATCTGATGTCATAGCAAAGGCAGATGGTACTTTTGCACCTCGAGAAAAAAGAAAGAAGCATGATGATAGAGGTAACTTATCTTTATCTTTTGAGAAAAAAGGAAGAAGCAACAGGCCTGTTCCAATTCTTTAGGGCACACTTATTTTTGTATTACGTGTACACCTAATAAAATTTACTACACTCACTAGTCTGCTGGGGTCCTTGTGTGCTTTCTAATTTCTATTACAGGAAGAAAGAAGAAGGAGCAGCATGATGCGAACCAAGCAGCTGCAGGTCTAAATCCCGCATATGCTGGTGCTTATGGTGCAGCCCCTCCTGTAAGTGTTCATTGAAGGACAACTCGTTCTTTATATCTAAGATTCTTATCACTACTTAATCCTACTGAAATTCATGCCGTCAAACCTTTCCCTCTGAAAACCAGACTTTCGCCATGCGCAGGCCAAAAATGACTCGTATTGTTTTTTTGCACCACTTTATCGCTGTTTGTTATCTTTTTGGTAAGCTCCTAAATGATTCTAATTGATATGTTGCAGTTATCCCAAATCCCATACATGGGTGGTGCTAGAGCTCCCGAGGGTCCCGCCCCTCCAAATAACATTTTGTTCATTCAGAATCTTCCCCACCAAACAACTTCCATGATGCTGCAAATGCTCTTCAGTCAGTGTCCTGGCTTTAAGGAAGTTAGGATGGTGGAAGCTAAGCCAGGAATTGCTTTTGTAGAATATGAAAATGAGATGCAGTCGACGGTCGCCATGCAGGGCCTTCAAGGGTTTAAGATCACTGATGATCATCCTATGTTGGTTACTTATGCAAAGAAATAGATCGAGTTCCTCGATATTTGGTTTTTATTTCATTCAGAGGTGTACCAGTGTAATCGTAGTGTAATTACTTGATAGATACTAACTTTCAATTTGATATATTTTGCAGTTTCCAACAGTACTGTGATGTTTTTCAAAAAATATTTGTAGCTTATTGAAGAGACATTACCCTTTTTAATTATGCTAGTGACAGCTCGATTATTGTTTTGTTTAGTTGAGAACATACCATTATGATTATGACAGGTGGATTTACTGCGCAAAATGCTACTGAAAAGAAATTTCATTTTGCTGGTTACAAGATCGTTTATCCTATCTCTGGATCTCTCAAATACTAAGTAATTTTGCTCATGCGCAGTACACTGACATTGATGACATGGTGTGAAAATAGGTAAAATCATCAAAATACAAATTGTGCCTTCAACTAACATAGAGATTATAATAATCGTCTTACTATCATACTCTTTCCAATTCAATATTGTGTTTATGTAATTGTTCTTTCAATTCAGTACTCCATCCTTCAATCAGTCTCTCTTGCTTCTCGATGATCTCATTCATCACTTTCAACTCTTCTTCCATCGTATCAATCTCCTGAAACGAATATAAGCAGAACTATCAGTACTGAATAATGTATTGAAAGTTAAGTAATATCTTGTGCTAGTACAGGTTAACGTGGGTGCACACTACCTTCTGAAGTGTTTCTGCTCTGGTAGGTTGATCCTCTCGTTGCAAACTGATGAAATAGAGCTGAAGCTTCTTCGCTGCCTCCATGAAGTCTCGAGCATGTCTCTCAACATCAACTAAGCACATAAATAAAACGTTACTTTCTTTATATAGCCAAGACTACCATTTCTTGAGCGCTTCAACATACGAAATCAGAGGGTGGAGCTGTGTGGTGAAAATCATGAAAGCAAGCCCCAAATTTCATTTTACTTCAAAGGTCAGTATTAGAAGGGAAATCTCAATGACGCATGCTATCATGTTCACCTATGCTTTCTTATTTTGCTCTTTATCTATACTCCAGATTGACAGCATTCATGATACATACATGAAAATTATTACTCACTCTGATGAGAAGGATGGGGAGAACGATCAATTGCCTGAAGTTCTCTGGCAGGCAAGCAAGGCAAGAGAGCAGCCTCCAAGGCCATCACATGGGAAATCATGTCATCCGTTGGAGGTGGAGAAGACTGCAACGGTGGATCAGAGGAATGCTGAGGCTCGAGGGGCTGTCTTTCAGCCATATCGACAATATGCGTCTAAACACACAAGCAACTGTAAACTGAAGGCCACCTACCTAGATTACAACCTAGATCAAAATTAAATTTGGGAAGATCAGTAATAACAAAATGCGATTAGCAAATTGCTGGAATGTGGACAATCAAGATTCCTACTTTTAAGCTCAAATATCATTTTAATTTATATAGCCAAACTTAGAGCTGAGGTATCAATTCTACTGCAGACCAGCTTAATCATTAAGTAGAAAACGAGTATGAACCGCTTTGGGGCAACCGAATGGTGCACATACTGACATGCTCCAAAACAGAAGATTGAGGTAAATTAAAATGAGCAGAACAGATCAATAAGTGAAGCGTTGCGAAATGCACAACAGTACGTATCTTGAAAACTCGAATTCCAGAGATAAAATAAGGAGAACTGACAATTGAAAACATATGACTTAATGAAGGTAACAAAATGGTTGCGAACAATTCATCAAACACCTGGTGAGCAGCACGACAATGCTGCCAGAGGAACAAAAAAGCGAGAGGAAACCGAAACCCAGAGCATAAACAGTTCAATTCTTAGTCCTAACAGATATCCCATTCACAGACATGCCATGGAACTGTCAATTTTTCAGTGAAGGATATCGTACGCATGCTTAATTATTTGAAAAAGTTAAAATTGCATAGATAATCAATCGAAATTTGAATTTCTGATCCCAAAATACATACTACATAGAAATGAGAGCGAGTTTGTGTCTGCGTGTGTGAGAGAGAGAGAAAGAGAGAGATTCAAAATTGAGCATCTCCGGAAGTACCTGATCATCAATATGTCCGAGCTACATCTACAGCCGCATCACCACATGGTTCAGTGCTCGCTAGCTGTGTATGTGAATGAGAGAGGGAGGAGGAGTCGGGGGAGAGAGATCGATTTCCGAATTACAAGTACAGAATTGTCGCTCTGAGTGAAACAACTAACAATTTCTTCAAGGCCAAATCAATTTGTTTTCACCCTTTCATTTCATTTCCTTTCCTTTCTAAAATTTATTTCATACAACTCTTCTCTTTATATGGAAAATTCCTCCTTTACATGTAAATATATACCATAAACTTGTTGAGTTTTCAAATTTTGATTTTTCTACATTTAATTGTTTTCGGGCTTGTTTGACTCCGTATTATAAAAATTAGGGGTGTGCATCGGTTGGTCGAACTGATTGACCGATCAAATTTTTTTAAACTGAAAATCGAATCGAACATGAAAAATCTGAACTTAACCAACCGCTCAAATAATCGGTTTCGGTTCGGTTCGGTTTTGAACCAAAACTATTATTATTACTATTTTATTTTTTAAATTTATAAAATCCATCTTTAAAAAACTGTATTTTTTAAGTTTTATTTTATAAATCTAAAATATATTATATAATTATATATACTTTTACCAAAATATAAATATAATTATTTAATATTTATATTAAATAAATATATTTATTATTTTTATTAAATATTTCGGTTGGTTCGGCTACCGACCGAATTAAAAAATAAAAACCGCACACCGAACCGAAACCTATCAGTTCTATAATTTAAAAACCGAACCAAAACTAACCAAAACATATTGATTCGGTTCTTGCACACCCCTAATAAAAATATGATATATTGAAGAGGGTAATTGTCCCACATCGGAACAGTAGTAAACAGAGCATAGATATAGATAAAAGGAAGGAAAAAGACTGAACTCCATACTTACCTGGACGAAGTCAATGGACGATCATTAAGGCCCAAGTGGGCACCTTTCCATTGCACTTTGAAAAGGTGCCCGCTTAAGGTCGGCCCAAGTGGTCGAACCTATGTCGTAATTTGTTATTGTGGGCCTGCGTTCACATGACCCACTCAAATATTAGATAAATTTTATTTTATACTCTTTCCGTCCCGCTAGATTAGAAACATTTGCTTTTGAATCGGAAATCAATATTTGTTTTATATTTACTTTTGGTAATTATGGCTCACATCACTTTTATGTTGTAAAAGTTACTATTTTATTATTCAATTTTAATGTGAATAAAATTATGGCTCACGTCACATTTATTATTCAATTTTAATGCGTCTAATCTAGTGGGACGTCCCAAAAAAGGAAAATGCATCTAATCTAGCGGGATGTCCAAAAAAGGAAAATGCGTCTAATCTAGCGGGACGGAGAAAGTACTATTTTATTATTCAATTTTAATGTGAATAAAATAAAATTTAAGGATTTATTTTATATATTTCCTCAGTCCCACCAGGTTAGAGGCATTTTATATTCGAATGGGTGTAATATTTTAATCAAATGCCTCTAATCTGGTGGGACAGAGGGAGTATTAAATAACACTAATGAAATTAAATTTGAAATAGTTTTTGCAGAGGGTGTCAATCGGGCTTGGTTATTGAGTATCGATTTATAATTTTGAAAATATTTTATATTTATTATATATATTACGCCCTCCTTCCACTTAATGCGGTCACAAAGGATTGTAATTTTTTTTTCTGAGAAAGTGACCATTTTTAATTGACGGCTCAATAAAAAAACATGACCACTTTAAGAAAACGTGATCACTTTTAGCAAGACGGAAATTGTAAAATTTTTACAAAATTAAATTAAATTATATTTATATTAAATTAATATGGGTTAAATTAATATTTAAAAATAAAAAACTGTTTCCTTAACCAGTAAATAATTAGTACAGCTATCGATTCCCAAAATTTTAAGTTTTTTCCGATTCCGATAAAACCGTTAACCAATTTCAGTATCCACTTAATGAGTTCCGAACTGATCAATGGATACCTAGCACAATTAAGGATAACAATGAACAAATATTCCCTCGTCTAACAAAAATAAAGACGCATCACAATTTATCAAAATTTAAGATCAAATTTTATATATGATACAATCAATTTTAAGATCAAATTTTTATATATTAATACCTAAAAGATCTATCGCAATTTATCACATCCTACGTGGCAAACGAGCACTAATTTATATTTGGTGTTTCTTCTTACGGATCTAGCTCTGCACAAAACAAAGTACAAAAAAATATTGGATTTGTTTGTTTATGGGTTCAGCGTGAAATAAAACAAAATATATTCAAGTCTAGAAGTTTGATTTTGTGTATCCACGATCCGATATTGTTCTCATTTTATATTGTAAAAAAAAACTAGATATTTGATCAAGTATTCTTCAAGTGTAAATCTTTTGAGATTTATCCAAATACTTTGTGCATTTTGAGTTAGAACTCATCCGTTATATTAAGGCTCAAAGTCTTAACGGATATAAACAGAACCAAACTTGGACATGAAATCTTGAAGATTAAAGTTTCAACTGGAAAAGAAGAGTTATATTACTACATTGAACACAATACATGAATAATTTTAAATACTCTACAAAATACTAAAACCTACCAAAAATCACTTGAAGTTGAAGTTGACCTGCACAAGATAACGCATCCTAATTTGCTCCACGTTGTACACTATGTATTCATTATACAACAAACTACCCTGCAACGCCACACCAAACCATATTCAGCAATCAACAGAGGTTGTTATATTAGGAAGAAGATAATGAGATTGCTTCCAAAATTAATTATTATATGTGTGTGTTTTGTGTATGTGCTTATACGGCATGACCTTGGGACCCGGTTGCTCTTTCGGCCTTCCCAAAGGAACGACAACGCCATCTTCAAGTGTCTGCGCCTCTGACAAATCCGGGGCAGTCTTACCAACTCCTTTTGTGCTGTAACAAATAGGAGCAAATAAATTGAATGAGAGAGTGAGGCTAAGAATCTCGTGTCTTGGCATATTGTGATTTTGCTGGTGTTTGCTTGTATTTGGTTACTGTTTGGAAAGTATATGAGCCATCATCTTACAATTAACATATAAACATGAAACCATACCTAAGTTTTCCAGGTGGCAGCTTGTCAGCATGATAATTAGCCATTTGAAGCTCAGCCATGTCGCCTAATGCTACCTGCGAAGCAGTTTGTGCAATAAGAATTAAGGAGAAATATTCAAATTGTATATTCCTCAATAATGTATTGCTGAGAGGTGAAGGAGATTATGAGATCAATAATACCCTGTGCAATCTCAAAGGTATTATACCTACAATGAGTGTATAGCAGAAAAGCATTAATATAGAGACTCAATCAGGGTAAATCACCTCACACAGAAGCAGCACGCCAGCACTAGCGGATTTAGATGAAAAGCAATAATTAGCACTTTTTGAGAACATGTCTGCAAAATAAACGCCTTTGCCGAACATATAACCCGTTGAAGGAGCTTCTGGAGGAGCAATGCGCAGTCCTGGCATGTTTTTTCGGGTGAATATCAAAATACATGATGCATATTACCCCCACCCCATCCCAAAAAAAACTAATGATAAAATATAACAACCTTGGGACAAAATTCCCATCCAGTTTGTGAGACGAGAACCGTGCCACAGAAGCATTCTGTTTTTGGTTGTTGTGAACTGCGAATCATAATATGGAAAATTTAATCATGCTTGAATAATTAATAAACCAGAGAATAAAATTCAGCCAACAATGCAAAGTAAAGCTTTTGGCAGATAATAGAGCGTTCACCTTATAGAACTGTTCTGATTCACCCTCTCTTGACACCTTAAATATCTGAGTGATATTGACATCATAATCTGAATGTGTTTTTGCATGAGTGTTCTTTGTGTACTTCTCTATCTGAGTAATAAAGTTAATTCATTGGTTAGAATAGAAACTTATATCCAGAATGATTGCATGCCAATGTCAATTGATTACCAAGGAATATTCCTTCGAGTGAACTTCAAGGGGAACAAGTTCACAACGGAGCCGCTTATAATGAGAATACAGGGGATCCTAAGAGCCAAAAGATATTATCAGAACAGGAGATCTCACACGATATGTAATTGATACTGCAAAGAAATATATAGTTGATTTCACACTGCATTAACAGGTCTAGATCTCTGAATCTCTTATGTTTCATTATGAAGAGTAATAAGGTGAATCAGATAATAGCTGATGAACACAGGAAAATAAGACAATATAGGAGGAAAACAGATGGCTCTGAGACCAAAATTACAAGCTCATTAAATCACTCTCAATTGCAAATGAAGGGAATGCTATATTATCAGTGCGAGGTCAAAAAGATGCTAATAATGCTAGGGGAAAGTGGACAACAAATTTCATTGTATCTAGACTCTAGAGTAACAGCTAGACATTACGTACCTCCATATCAGTATCATCCTCAATAAGCTTCATCGCAACCTCAATTTCACCAAGTGCTTCAACCTATTTTATTGAAAGAATCATATAGGAAAACTTAGAATCGCAGCTCAAACTAGAGAAGCTAATAAAATTATTGTGGAACTCTTTTTCAGTGGCACAGTACTCTACTGCATTGTAGCCCAGCCCCAACAGGCCATAGAGTCATGGACATATTATTATCAAAACTTAGAGGGACATAGGAAAAGAGAATAACCATTTCCAGTTTTGTCTTTAGCTTTTGAGGGGTATCAATGACGAACAAATCTGTCACAATATATAGCCAAAAATTTAGAATCAAATACCAGAAAGTCTCGACGAAAGAAAAGATAGATAACATAGACTGTCCCGATTAGGAAATCAAGCGAGTCAGAAAAACATTGAATCACAGAAGAATCATCTCAAGATGAAGGAGTGAGTTAATTCAAAATTTATCAGGTGAGGAGAAAACTTACTCATTTTTTTGAAACCAAAGTCGTGAGGAATTGCAGTATAAAATTCCCTGCAAGTTAGAGAATAATGTGAAATTGAAGCCTGCTCTGGATCAAGCCTTTCAACAAAGCAACAAGCAACTTTTGTATATATCAGAAACTCAATTCCAAAACAGACAGCAGATATATTACCCGCTTAATTGCTCAAGTGTCTTCCTATCAGCTTGGCCAATAACATCAGCAAGCCTTTTCAGGACCTCATAACCCTGTATGGAATACAAAAGGAGAAGTGTTATCCATATAGTTGACAAATAGCTTTTACATATCCTTATTCTGAGTAGGGAAAGAAAAAAGTTCAATAAATAAAAAACATGGGGACCTCCAAAATGCGAAGAATCCTGCCAAGCCGAACAACTAAATAATTTAAACATCACGGCTACGGTATATTGTGTAACTTTGGTCTCTTTCTTCATTCATTATAGCATATTCTTAAGTTTCAATTCACAAACTATGTAAACCAGACGGTTCCGAGCAAAAGCTATATCTCACCTTTAAAACAGTCGTTTTGCTCAATTTTCCCAGTGGTAGTTTTTCAGCATTGTATCCTATTACAATATTAAACAAGAATAAAAATCAAGATAATTGGTAAAATTATGTAATCATGAATAAATTAAAAATCCTTGAAGGTTTAATATTCCACAGCCAAACACATGTTCACAAGATTTATCCAAAACAAGCCTTGAGAAAGACAATATGCGTTAGTTTCTAAGACATCCCTTTTTGAGAATGTCCATAACCAATTAAATAAGACCAACAATGGCTCAGGACCATGGTACAACCAAGTAGATCTTGGAAAAATTACTCAAAAAACAACAGATAAAGCCTGAGGATGCAAAAGATGCATCGTTTGCCAAAACACAATAAATATAATATATTTATAGAGGTTGGTTCCTGTAGAAACAATTCCTTGTGTAGGAAATAAACAGAAATATAGAATGCATTCTATGTAACTACATATTAACATTATCCATAGTTGTGATAATACATTTTCATGTATTATATGGTGCGCTATAATTGTGATGCATTCATATACATATTATGATGCATACAATGATCAACAACTCAGATTTCTTCTTATTTCTCACATGGATGTTTCTTTTTACATGATCTATCCCCCACATTTATATAAGTATACCAATCAAACACACTGACCTATTTCCATCATTTGTTGCCTCATCATGCTCATATTGCAAATAAGTGAGATAAACTTTGCAATACGGGGCTCCACCTTTGATTCTTCCTGTCCCAGTGTCCTTGAGGGTTCTTTTTTCCCTATAACCTAAAAATGATTCTCAATATTTTAGCTGCCAAATTCTTATAAACAATTGTACAAGTGCTATAAGCATAACAAATTGGAGAAATTACGTTTCACCTTTATGCTGGCTAAGAATGCTTATGTACTTGCTTTTGTAATAAATAATATGACTTAGGTATTGATCCATAGTTTTAAGTAATACAAAATAAAGGCAAAAATAAAAAATGTAATCACAACTCACTGGTTGTTCACTTCTTGATTCACTGTAGTCCATTTCTAGCCAAGTATAGCTGCGTGGATGACTAACAAAATTTCTTCTATCTTGCCAACTATTATGAGTCTTGTCGCAAAACTTTTTCTCAAATTCAGTGATAGCAGCTTGCTGTGAGGTGTACGGCCCATCCAACTTGTCTTGACCCTTCACCCCTACTCTTCCCCATCTGTAATACACCATGAATCTGCCACCATCATCAGATTCTGCAAGTGGAAGTTTAGGAGGAACGGAGGATATAAGCATATTGTTTTTGAAACTTGTGTTTTATATTTTATAAAATTGCTCATATTGTCATGCATCCATGTATCTATGAAGTCCAGATTACACACACAACATACATCTAATAGGAATTTAAGAATTTTAAGTCCAGTGCTGCACAAACTCGATCACCAAATGATAGGAGTTTAGGCGTGACCTAGAACTTGAATGACGAAGAATTTATTGTTGTTCTGCCCCAGATTTGTTTGATTCAACATGGCGTCATAAATATCATCATTCTGCATGAGAAAGCAAAAGTCAATACCATATAAAAGTACTTTTTTCTCTTTCTCTCTATTTGCTGCAAAACACCCTCAAATGACTTACCACTTGCAGGACATGATACTGAGCCTTAATATGGTCAGGCAGGCATTTGTCCATGACGGCAGAACCTTTTTTCACAGTTGTAACAATTTTCACCTCCTTGGCTTCCTCTATCACTGGTACATTTACCAAATAATTGCAGTACCAAATTTCAGGTTTACATATCTAATGTAAACTTATTTAACTGAACACATTGACTACTTGGAAAAACTATATTTGTTACAAAATTCACTAGTTGCTCGTAAAATGTGTTAGAAATGGATCGGCCTGCCTATCAAGATAAAAGATTGGCACATTTCCTAATAAAAGCAAATGCTTTGATTACCTATATCATTTTCAGGTGAAACATTTCCATTGTGAGTACGAAGCCTGTCCAGAAGCTCCTTCTTCGTCCCACTGGAAGAAATCCCTCTTGTAGTAGCTTCTTCTCGAAGCTGTTTAATATTCATTCTTTGCAGCTCATCATTGGCCTTGACATTTTCTGGTGCATCGGAGGCCACTCCCCCCTCTCTGTTTTCCCCCTCCACTGCAAAAAAGATCCCATAAAAGCCAAAATTAGTTCAGGGATACTGGGACAGTACAAATAATTTCGAGTAATGGTATATACATAGTGACTGCGTCAAATTGACTACTACATGTGAATACTGAATCTCAGGTAACACCATATTTTAAGGTTAAAGTAGCTCCAAGGCTGTAAAGTTTTCGATTTTGCACCCAAAAATTTAGGAGAATCTACATCTAATTGATGAACCACGACCAATTAATCAAAAATAAATAAATTAAACAACTTCCTGGGCGTGAATGATCCCATTACCCTTAACATCGTCGCTTGCATTATTGTCTTCAGCGGCAGAAAGCCTCTCCAACAGCTCTTGCTTAGTTCCAGCAGCAGGAACTCCTCGGGTTGAGGCCTCCTCACGTAGCTGCTTCACAGTCATGCTACGCAGCTCATCTATGGCTTTCCTCTTCTGCGGCGCTTCCGTATCAGCATTCATAGCTTCACAATCCCTATGCCTCTTGCGAATTTTTGAATCCTCCAATTTCTCACTGTCGCCTTTAATAGCAGCTTCAAGTCTCCGAACCTCCAAATTCGAAAAGCAAACAGAAAGTAGTTCAGAAATAGGTAGGTTGTCACTTGTCAGGCATAAAATCCTAAGTAAAATAAAAGAAGAAAGAGAAATGGAATTACCAGCGTAGGTTTTATGCCGGCAGTGCTGAGGCCGCGCTTGGCCAGTTCTTCCCGGAGGTCGTCCACTTTGAGATCCTTGGTCGCCATTGTTGAATAGAGAGAGAAATTAAGGAGTGAGGAGTGAGGAGTGAGGAGTTGGAGGGTTTTTGAAATCGGAGGAATATAAATAAGTGAGAAACTTCCACTGGAAGGAGTTTCTGACGAACTCTTCAGTACAATGCACGACTTTTGTTTTGGCGCGTCGTCTTCCATTTTTATTTTAAATCCTCTTTATTTTTAATGCGTTCGCTTTCGATTTTGTGATAATTCTACAAAAATATATAATTACACAAATTCAATTTATTTGATGGGAAATCATATCGATCACTTTATATTATAAGTAAATCTATATATATATAAAACCAAAACCATTTTTTTTTCCATTTTGCTCTTTCTCTTTTATTTTATTTAAATTAGTATTTTTTAACTATTAATTTTTATTTTTTCTCATATTATCAATAATTGATTTTATTTAATTTTATAATAAAATTATATTTTTTATTTTATTAATTTATATATTTTATGAAATAAATTTGTTTGCTCTTTTTATTATATTTACATTATTATCTTTTGACTTCATATTTTTATTTTCTCTTTTATTAATATTATCAGTAATGAATTTTTTTAATTTTATTATAAAACCATATTTCTTACTTTATTAATTTACATATTTTATGAAATTATATACAATTAATATTTTTATTATATTTACCTTATTGTCTTTTCACTTCTCATTTTTATTTTTCTTAAATTATGACATTACAAATACATAAAAATGTGGATACAAATATAATTATATCCATATTTCTTAATTTTTTATTTATTAAAATTATCAATAATTAATTTTTTTAAATTCCATTTAAAGTTTTATTTATTATTTTATAATTAATGAAAAATATGTATATTTTTAGTTTATTTATTTTAGGGCTATATATGCTAAATACCCTCTTTCCTAACATTTACAAGTAAAATGTCCATATTGTAAAAATTATACTAAATATACCCTAAATTACTAAAATGACCCTAAACCTCTCGCATGCAAAACAATTCCCTCCCTCCGCGTCAGCCGCTGCCATAGCGCAGAGGTTGTCGGCCCACCTATTGATGTAGTTGTCGCCCCCTAGTCAAAAAGGCACTGAGTTTTAGAAGGAAAAAGAGAAGAGAGTGGGAATATAAAAGAGAAGGGAGCGGGTTTTCATTTTAGAAGGAGAAGGTGAGAGAGAGGGAATCGTTTCATATATTTCCGCCGGGTAAAGAATTTTTTTTGCTTCCTATCTCTATCTCTGCCATATTTAATCTAATTAGTTGTAATTTAGTATTAATCAAGCAAGAGATATTCAATCTATTATTTTTTAATCCATTCTTTCTTGCCATATTTACTTTCTGTCATATTTAATCCATTATTCTTTCTTGCCATATTTAATCCATTGTTCTCATTTTTAATTTTTGTCATATTTAATTTCTTGCCATAATATTTCAATCCATTCAATCCATTGTTTCGAAATTTATAATTATTTTGTAGAGATATTAATGACACTCCAGATTTATTATGATTTTGTGAAGATATTGCAATTCTTTTGATATTGCAGTTTGCCGGATTTTGAAGGGTTAATTTTTTCGGGTTTTCAAGCGAGAGGAAGGTGTTCGAACAATAAAAATTGTTCAAATCGACTGAGGTTTGCAAAATTTATAATTATTATTGTAAAACATTTAAATTTCATTTTTATTGTTTTAAATCTTGAATTTGATTTAATTATTTAGGTCGGAGAAGCGGGGGAGCAACGAATTTTATTTTTCTTTACTTCACGGCGAAAACAATGGCACAAGAGGTATTTTTTTTTTAAATTATGATTTATATGTGATTTTAAATTTCAAATGTTACAAGATGATCTACAATTATGATTTATTGTTATTAGTATATTTCATTATTTGTCTGATATATTTCAATCTATTGTTCCCCTAATTTTTTGAACAAATACATGCTGGAATTATTTACTTATTTAATTTAATTCGTGTAAATAGTGTTATTTACTTATTTAATTATTATTTGTATGTGATCTATGTAAATAGTGTTAATTTGTTAATTATTATTTGTATGCGATCTATGTAAATAGTGTTATTTACTTATTTTGTTTAATTCGTGTTTATAATAACTATGATCTATGTATGTGATCTATGATTAGTATATAATATTTATATTTATAATCATAGGTGCTACAATTTTT
>JAPKLX010000052.1:2036096-2062537 GCA_026898415.1 Leonotis leonurus
TTGAGGAACCGGTACCGGAACCGGTTATTTAACCGGTTAACCGGTTACCGACCGGTTCGGTACCGGTTAACCGGTAGAACCGGTTAAGGTACCGGTTTTTATAATTTTATTATTTTAAAATATTTTTTTAATTATTTTAAAATTATATTAATTTAAAAAATAATAATTAAATATAAATATAATTTAATTTAATTTTATAAATATTTTATAATATATAAAATAATTTTATAAAAAATATAAAACATAAAATATATATATAAAATATATATTTTTAATATTTCATTTTATAAAACCGGTACCCGGTTCGGTACCGGTTACCCGGGTACCTGAAATTTTTTAAAATATAGAACTGGGAACCGGCTTATTTCCCGAAAAACCGGTTCCCGGTCCAGTACCGGTTCGGTACCGGTTCTTCCCGAGAACCGGTAACCGTTTGACACCCCTAATTTGGTCTGCATTCTCCCCTCTCTCTCAATAAGGATAATACAAAATTTTTGAGTACGCTTATTAAAAATAATGTATAAAGTAATATAAGAGTAATAAAAATAGTAGAGTTCAAACCTTTAACTTTTACTATTTTATGATTTACTATTTCAATTTTAATTTTTAAAAAATTAAAAATCAAATCAAATTCTAAACTAAGTACAAAATTGTAATGTAATTATTGTATTATTAATAAACATAATATAAAATATGTATGTAGAGAAAAAAATTAATTAAATTAAATATAAATATATTTTATTATAACGAAAATATGAAAATTATATATATATTAATTTGTAAAAAAATCGCAATCCTTAATTTATTAAATAAACTGTTGAGATATTTTTTTCATTTTTGACGTAAAGATATTTCTTATATAAATCGAAATAGATATAATAATATCATGAATAGTAAGACCTGAAATTTGTTTAGATTATTAATAAATATATTAAAAAATATTTTTTAATCAACTATTAATTTTTATAATAATATATACAAAAGCAAAATGATTTTACCAATTTTTCTCAAGTTGCCTTTTTTTTTAAATTCTATTCACCTTGTTCTCTTTTCAAATATTAATTTTATTTTATCATATGTTAAGACATTATAAATCAATAAAAACACACACATATATATAATATTTATTTTTTTGTTTTTTCTTTCCTTATCAATAATTATTATTTTATTTTATTTTAAAAATTACATTTATTATTTTATATATTTTATAAAATTATATATCATTAATGAAAGTGTGCACATATTATATATATACACACGTGTTGTCTATTAATTTTATATAAGAAAAAAATTATGTGTGAGAACAAAATATATATATCATACATCTATCTAAAATTAATAGTTAAAATTAATTAAATTAAATAGAAATATATTTTATTATAATAGGGACATGAAATACATACATATATATATATATTAGTTAATTTATAAAAAAATGATAGTCCTTCATAATTAAAGTTTATTGTTGAGATATTTTTTCATTTTTTACGGAAATATTATTTTATAATAAAAATATATATAATAATATTATAAATCGTATATTAAGACTGTAATTTAATTAGATTATTAATAAATATGTTAAAAAAATATTTTTAATCACTATCGATTTTAATAATTTTTTTATTTATCATAATGGATACAATTGTTATAACAGAATGAGCTTCAAAAATTGAGGTACGAAAATAATTGGGGCAAAAAAATTTATAAAAAAATAATTGGGTAATCAAGTTTTGGGCTTAAGAAAATTATACCCATTATAAATAATACTCCCTCCTTCCCAACTAGCTTGAGTCGTATTCCTTTTCAGGCCGTCCCAACTAAGTTGAGTTATTTCCTTTTTAGGACATTTTTGTTACACACATAAATTTAAATAATATATATTTATTTTTTAATTAAAATATTAAAAATCTAACCTTAAATCATTAAAATTAAAATATTGTATTTATGATATTTTCTATAAAGAAAAATATTTATTGTGCAAAGTTATTAAATTTATTAAATTGAAAAATAGTACTCCCTCCGTCCATAAAATTGTTTAACATTTTGACTTGACACGTGTTTTAATGTAGTATTTTGACTTTATGTAGAAAAATGTAGTTAGTGGAGTTTGTGTCCCACTTATTATAATTATATAATTGAGATGTGCATAGAAAAATATAGTTAGTGGAGTTTGAGTCCCACATGATTTATAATTTTTAATTGGATTGTGTGTATCGGATATATACTATAAATAGAAAGTTTTAGTGTTAAAATCATTGGTGGACGAACCAAAAAGGAAATATGTTAAAAACATTGGTGGACGAAGGTAGTACTCATTTACATGAGTCGAACAAGATTGGACAAACTTCAAAATTTTAGAAAGTTCAGCCTAACAATTTTGACATTTCTAATTACCATGTGTGTTTTACACATTTCATGTGTCCTAGGCAAAATTAAGAAAAATGACCATTTAAATGTTATAAAAAAAATTAAATTAAAGGTCTAATTTTTTTTACTAATATATACTCCCTCCGTCCCACGAAATTAGGCCACTTTGAAAAGTAGATGAGTGTATTATTTTATTCAAAGTAGCCTAATTTGGTGGGACAGAGGGAGTATTTTTTAATTATGGATCCATATTTTGACTGGATCTTAGGTGGTTGACCCCTATGCCTATATTGATAACTGCCCTGCTAATTAAGGCAATGCAACCTCTAATGCACAAATAAAAAATTTCTCAATCCAAATGATAAACAACATGATAAAGGAATAAAAGATAGATTATCTCATACATACGATATAAATTATAATTCTGTTTTTTTTTCCGTGCATCGCACAAGTACTCGTACTAGTATATTTAAATAATACACCTTATTTTGAATGGTTTTTAATTGTCATATAATTGATTTAAATGGATAAAATTTAAGCTACCTAAATAAATATTTTAGTAGCCTAAAAGAACAAGAGTATTATTTGATGATAGTGATGAAGTATGAGGGGTGTAAGAAGAACTATATTACTTGTATTGGGGCCCAATTGCATTTAAATCCTTTGATATTTAGAAACATGTATTGCTGGATTTGTGATCTTGGCTAATAACTCATTCAGTCGTCCTTAGCATCTTCTTCCTTTTGCAAAATTAAATTGTTCTCAGAGTAGTTGATTCATAATTGGTCGGTACGCCTTGCTTACCATGTGAAATAAATATTAAATGTTAGATAGTATCCTGTCAATTCAATAATAGACGCCTGTTGACATTCCACCATTCTTTCTCATCCCGGACCTATCTGAAAGCGAATCCAATACTTTTTGGTCGTGAATATCTGAATTGGTTACTCAATCATCAGATTATAAGTTCATAACCCTAGCCATTCTCATTTTGGGGAACAGATTTGAATTTGTAGTGAGTCTATCCCCTCTTTTCCCCTTCCTATGTCAACTTTCATCCCATATATTATTATTGTACTATTAGTTTTCCGTATTTATCATAGCTTGTTAATTTATAGTTGAATAGAGCTTGATTTTAATTTCTATTAGTACGATAGTTGTAGGTTTGTAGCTGTATCAATTTTAAAATGTTGATTTTCTGAAATCTCGTATATCATAGGCACATCAGACTATTTCTACACATTATTATTCATATGAAAGTTATTTTAAGACTTGTTATATGTTAAACTTTGATTGAATGAGCTCTAATGGTTTGATTTTCATTTTGTATATTTTGTTGGATAAATTGATTTTGAACTTGTAGGGTTCTTAATTAATTTGATGGGTGTATATTTAATTCTTTGAGAATTAAATCGAGACCTTTTCAAAATCGAATTTTTCGTTGAGTGAGAAATGCATTGTGGAAGATTTTGAAAATATTTGGGCCAATCTAGTTTGAAGACTATGAGGTCCAAAAAGTGGAAGCCCATCTCTATGCTGTAAGTCGATGGATTAAAAAACCCATAAGTTGAAAGCCCACGGAAGCCCATGACCTTTGGTCTTTCACATTCTCTTACTAATGAGACTTTATGTTGGGCTTTTAATTGTGACTTTTGAGATGTCCCTCATATGACTATAAAAGGGAGACTCGAGAGCATTTTTCTACACACCAAAACATTTGCTCTCTTCTTCCCTTTACTACATTCTCATATTAGTTTTTAGGAATTCATTAGTTTGCTTGGTTCTCTCCCTAATCAAGTTCGCCGGTGCCTTTAGAGTTTGTGGTGCTACTACTCTAAAGGACGAAGTCATTTTATCTTTGGGGACGATACGCCGGACAGTGAGCACTAGCCGGGGCTTATCTCGTCTTGCAGAAAGAGAACTTTCCTCTACTCAACTTTTCCGTTTTATTATTGTATCTCCAAGCATTGTAATCTCCAGTTCTCGATTTATTAATAAAATTATTATTTTATTATTACAATCGCAAGACGAGATACCGACTTTGCTTTAGAGATATCGACTTCTGCGAATACCGTCGCCGCCGCCTCGACTACCGCCGCCACATCCGCCGCTACCGTTGCTGCCACCACTCTTATCGGTGGCTCCGTTGCTGCCAATACCTCTACCGGGACTAACGTGTCCGTGATGGCTCCTCTTTCGAGGGCGTTGCCTCAAGGGGAGAAACCCAAGAAATTTACGGGTGTTGACTTCAAGAGGTGACATCAAAAGATGTTTTATTTAACAATATTGGGACTTGCCAACTTTTTGAATGAAGATGCTCCGGTTGTACCGGAGGATGCGGACTTCCAAGTTCGTGCTGCCTCTGATGTCTGGCATCAAGACGACTTCCTAGCGAAGAACTATGTGTTAAACGGGTTAGAGGATACTCTCTACTTGGTTTATGCCGGTGTGAAAACGGGGAAATAGCTGTGGGATGCTCTTGAGAAAAAGTACCGTGTCAAGGATGCGGGAACGAAAAAGTTTCTTGTAGCCAACTTTTTGGACTTCAAGATGATCGATTCTCGATCCGTGATGGAGCAAGTGTAAGAGTTGCAAACTCTTTTGCATGACATGCAAGCAGAGCAAATGGCTTTGCCGACTCCGTTCATAGTTGCTGCCATGATCGAGAAGCTTCCACCGAGCTGGAAGGACTTCAAGAACTATCTTACTCACAAAAAGTGTGAGGTGGAGATTGAAGATCTTATTATCAAAGCTTCGAATTGAAGAAGACAGTAGGAGGCGTGATCCAATGTTTAAACTTGGAGACGAGGTGAAAGCCAACTTGATGGAGCGTGGCGAGAACTCCAAAAAACATGGCTGCCCGAATGCTAAAGGCAAGGGCAAGTTTGTTGCTCGAAAATTTGAAGGCACATGCTTCAATTGCGACAAGCCGGGCCACATGGCAAAGGACTGCACCAGTCCGAAAAAAAAGAAGAAACAAGTTAAGCGGTATGCTAACGCTGTCGAGAAAGACAAGTGGGACGAGGATGACCTGACCGCCGTGATTTCCGAAGTTAACCACGTCGATAATCCGCGTGCATGGTTTATTGACACGGGGGATACTGTTCATGTGTGCTCTGATCGAACCATGTTTTCGACATATCGAGCTGTTGAGGGGAAGAAGCTTCACATGGGTAATCATGACTCATCCGATGTGTCCGGAGTTGGTGATTGCGTGCTCAAGCTGAAGTCTGGTCAAGAGCTTAGATTGAAGGATGTGCTGCATGTCCAGACATCCGAAAGAATCTAGTGTCGGGTTCTATTCTTGTTAGTAAGGGCTTTAGGCTCGTATTTGAATCTGACAAGTTTGTTTTGTCTAAGTTTGGTACTTTTCTGGGAAAGAGTTTTCTTTCCAATGGTCTGTTTAAGCTGAATGTAATGGCAGTTCACCGTGTACCGAAACTTGAGAATAATGAGAATGCTTCAACTTCCTCTTACTTGCTTGAGTGCTCTGATTTATGACATTGTAGATTAGGACATGTTAATCTAAATGCGATAAAAAGATTAGTAAATTTAGATTTACTAAAAGTTGGTGAATTTAATTCACAAGGGAAATGTGAAATTTGTATTGAAGCCAAAATGACTAAACTACCATTTCACTCGGTTGAAAGGAGCACCGAACCTCTAGGTTTAATTCACACAGATGCGTGTGATTTAAAATTTGTGCAAACTAGAGGTGGTAAAAAGTATTTAATTACTTTTATTGATGATTGCACACGATACTGTTATCTTTATCTTATAAGAAGTAAAGATGAGGCGATTGAAGCTTTCAAAAACTTCAAATCAGAAGAAGAAAATTAACTTGATCGTAATATTAAGGTTGTGAGAAGTGATAGAGGAGGAGAGTATGTTTCTCCGTTTGAGGAGTTATGCAACGCAAGTGACATAATTCATCAAACTACAGCCCCATATTCATATCAGTCTAACGGGGTTGCTTAACGCAAAAATCGTACTCTTAATGAGATGATGAATGCTTTGTTGATAAGTTCGGGGGAAAGGACGTAACTCCGTCATACAAATACCTCAAAGTGTGGGGGTGTTTGGCTAAAGTTCAAGTGTCTTTACCGAAACAAGTTACAATTGGCCCTAAAACAGTTGATTATATCTTTATTGGTTATGCACTTAACAGTAGCGAGTACCGTTTTCTTGTTCACCACTCGGAGGTTTCTGACGTGAAAGAAGGTACAACGATTGAGTCAAGAAATGCTATATTCTTTGAGAATATATATCTTTGCAAGAATAAGGAAAGTGAAACAGTTGTCAATAGCTCTGTTAAAAGAACTGTTGAAGAGGCTACGAGTTCTCATCCTATTGATGACGAACCAAGACGTAGCAAAAGAGGCAGAATTGCTAAAGATTTTGGTCCTGACTACATCACATTTATGTTGGATGAAGAACCAAAGTCGATTAGTGAAGCTCTCTCAGGCCCAGATGCTGCATTCTGGAAAGAGGCTGTCAATAGTGAAATTGAATCTATAATGGAAAACCCCATGTAGGTTGTAACGTCCCGTAATTTTCTTCAATAAAAATACTATTTTCCTCAAGCGTAGAAATAACCTTTGAAATCTCGTGAACAAAATACTTGAAATAACTGTAGCGCAGAAGCCTTTAAAAATAACATTTGAGTAAATAACGGGACATTTTTCTCAGATCAAAACATCATTAATAAATATCTTTAAACGGAATAATAAAACTTGAAATCAAAACTATGTCATGCTACCACCACCGCGCCACTGCCCGACTCCTTAACCTGAAAAGTATAATGTAATAGAGGGATGAGTATATCCACATACTCAGTGAGGAACACGTAACAACCAATATTTAAACGATACATAAACATATCATGTAAATGCCCGTAGAATGTATTCGCACGGTGGGCTTTTACCCCAAGAACCCTTTTGGATCCCGGATCCTTTACTGAATCCCTGGCCTCGTATAATGTATATGCACGGTGGGGTTTTACCCCAAGAACCCTTTCGGATTCCGGATCCTTTACTGAATCCCTGGCCTTCGTACGCTTGCGCAAGACTTTTAATATATCACGTAGGTTGACATTTCAACATAACAATCGCGTATACAAGTAAAAATATTAGTAATTACATTTAATCGTAAGAACATCCCTCACCTGATAAAGTATTTCAATCGAGATAACCAATATATCCAGACGATAACAATCAATAGATCACAAAGTCGCACCTAGAATAAAATGAAATTCTAATTCAATACTCTATATACGTATTATTACTTCAATACACTACTGTATAATTATCATTGCTCATGCTTAATATATCAATATATCTAATAGATGCATACTGAGGTCTGTTGATCATAAATTTGGAATTAGGTGACTAATTGACAAATATGTTTATACACAACCAGCATGCTAAAGTCATAATTACATAACAAATATATAGATATATATATATAGGACATGTATATTAATATATATAAGATCGGACACACACTGATACATATATATGTTTATGTATATAAACTTGCATACTGAATACACCACATACTTTACATGCATATATATACATATAACACACACATAACTCACGCATATATATATAGTTTGTAAGTATGCTGCACACACCAATATTAATATATATACATATTACATTACACGCACACACATTATATATTTATTTATCTTCTTGCTTGCATACGTAACATATATATTTATACTGCACACTACAACCATGGATATATACATGTATGTATGATTTGCATACTGCCTTGACGCTTACATTTATATTTATATATATATATATATGTATACTTATTAAAGGTCATACTATGTGCATATATATATATAGTGGCATACGGATATGATTAATTAGGGCATCCACAAGATTACGATTTACACACCCATTGTATATACACAGACGTACACACATGTCTACCGAGTCACACACACAGATTTATTAACTCAATTTCTGGGATTTATCATCTGTCAAATCCTATTTTCTAAAAGAACATGCGTCTCACTTACGCAGAATAGCAGAAGGGGTCAAAAGATTGGTTGGGAACGACAACAAGAGACTGACAGGCACCGACTGATCGATCGGGGGCGGCAACCACGGAAAGAACGAAAACGATGCTCGAAGTCGGAAACGGCGGTGGCAATTTTTGGATGGGGAAGAATTTTATTTGGAAAAAGGGGAAGAAGTTTGATGGGTGAATCAGGAAATCTAAATGAAGTGGTTTCTCACAAGGAATAAAATAGTGTGAGATTAAATAGGGTAGTGGGTACTTATGGTTAGGGTTTTACAATAATAAAATAATATATAGCATTCCTTAATATTATATTTAATGTATATATATAGTTTTAAAAATATGGGGCGTTACATGGGTGTTGACCGATCTCCCGGAAGGTCATAAGCCGTTAGGTTGTAAATGGATCCTTAAAAGGAAATTTAAACCTGACACTATTGACAAGTTTAAGGCTAGACTTGTAGTTAAATGCTTTAAACAAAAGGAAGAGTATGATTTCTTTGATACATATTCACCTGTGACGAGAATTACATCTATTCGGGTGCTTCTCGCGATTACTGCCTTGCACAATCTTGAGATTCACCAAATGAATGTTAAGACTGCCTTTTTGAATGGTGAATTGAAGGATGAGATATACATGGAACAACCCGAGGGGTTTGTTGCACCGGGTCAAGAGAAGAAGATGTGCAAATTGGTTCGTTCCTTGTATGATTTGAAACAAACGCCTTTGCAGTGGCACTTGAGATGTGATGAAGTAATGTTGTCAAATGGTTTCAAAATCAACGAGTGTGATAAATGTGTTTACATTAAAGGCTCACCTAACATTTTTGTTATTGTGTGTCTTTATGTAGACGACATGCTGATTATGGGTAGTAATAATCAGATTACTGTTGATACGAAACGAATGTTAAAAAGAAATTTCAAAATGGTTGATTTGGGGTTGGCGGATGTGATTCTTGGTATAAGAATTTTAAGAACATCCGATGGAATTACTTTAACACAATCTCACTATATTGAGAAAGTGCTAAAGAAATTCAATGCATTTGATAGCCTGCCGGCTAAGACCCCTTTAGAGCTCAACGTACACTTGAGTAAGAATAAAGAGGTGTAATATATGTACTAAGTTGATTTTTCTCTAGCGGTATGTAACATATGATACAAAATCAAATTACATACTAGAAGGAGGTGTAATGGATGCTTGCTTCGGCGGGTTTTTCACATATTAGGGTACATTTAGATATTTTTTACATGTGATTAATGTTTTGATATTTTACACATCTAACTTTTCCATGTTGAGTATTTTAATTTTTTCACTAAACAAAAAATGATGTTAATGAAAATGATTAAGGAATAAATGTTTGTTTCTATATAGTACATTTGTGATAATTGCTTCCGCATAAAACCATATTGCATAAGATTATCATAAATGCAAATTTAGAAATTAACACCACAAAAATTTATTGATTGATTAATAATGCATCTAATGAACCATTTGTTCCACATTAACTGAGACAATTTTAACACTACTTCTAGTTTGTCCTCTCCTTTTGTAATTAAATAGTTCAATACTTTTTTTTATATAAATTGGATTACATTGCACTGCTAGATTACATGACCGCGTCACATCACTACCACTAAACCAACACATACGATCATGATTGAAACGATTACAATTGAAATTGTAAAGGAATTGCCGGTTCACGGTTCAAGTATTTTAAATTCATAACTAAACCGTAGTTAATTATTACAATTCACGGTTAATAACTTGAACGATTCAAAATGGTTTCAATTTTGAACCATTAGATTTGGTTCCAAAATATCGATTACTGTTTTGATTGATTCTCTTTTGAAACCACTCTAAAATATATGTTTTTAGATGATTTTACTAGTTAAAATATATTTTTCTGAGTTATAAACAATATTTTATATCATATAAGAGATACTACATGAAGTAGGAATATAAAAAAATTAAAAAATAAATAAATATTAAAGACCACGTTCATGTTCCAAACCTTTCAAGCAATCGTTCCCTACATGATACGCGATTCAAAATTTAACTGTGGAAAATAGTTACAGTTCTTGAAATTACCAATTTTTTAAAACAACTATAATCTATAATCAAAATGATGCAATCCGAATATTGTATTAGTTGCTATTGGTTGGTGTTATATCAAATTGATATAATTCAATGAATAAATATAGAATTTAAAAAAGATTAACAAGTCCAAGTTGGATAATTTTTCTGAATGGGAGTAATTAGTGATTAAAACAAAAGATAAGCATTATATATGAAGACGTGGGGCCGGACAGAGAAAGAGGTGTAGGTGAAAAAATAATTGAAGGCAAGTAGTAGTTATTATAGCCACCCACATCCCATAATATTAGTATGATGATGATATAGGGATTGGTGATTTGTACACATCTCTCATGCAATTGGTAGAGATAGAGAGAGACACAGACGTCTGAATATATAGTGCAGGCACGTATTATCACCAAGATTTCTATCCCAATTCCACCAATGTCAACTCACATAATCCCAACTTTCCAGCCTCCAACAAAATCTTAGTTCTTTACTCTTCTTCTTTTTTCTTTTTTATTCATCTTCCTTCTTAAACCACATCTTTGATGTTTAGCTGCAAGCGTGGGGTATGATTTCATGTCGGTAACTGAAACTAGTGCTTCTTTCTGCTCAGAATATAACATCAACATGGATGTTCAGTATCACGAGGTTGGTTCTTTCTTTAACATTCTTTTTTCTTTTTGTGATGATTGGAGTTGTATATGTTATGTGAAACTTTGCATTTATAATGTAGCAAAGATTGGATTTTTCATGTTCCTGTGTTTCTGTGTGTGATATTTGCTGCCTGCTTTTTTAGGAGTATGTAAAGAATTCCAGAGGTTTGCAGCTCTTCACTTGCAAATGGCTGCCCTTTTCTTCTCCAAAAGCTCTGGTTTTTCTTTGCCACGGTCTCTCTCTCTCTCTCTATAAATGTATATATACATATATATGTGTGTGTGTTTCACGTGTGTTTGTATGTGTGTGTAAATTATTGAACTTTTTTATTGCCATTGCTTGTTGTGGCGCAATTAAATGGCATTGATGAATGCGGTTGCAGGTTATGGCATGGAGTGCAGTAATTTCATGAAAGGTGAGCAGTAAATATTTTTTCCAATAAAATTTTCCCTCATAATCTACTCAAACTTTTCTTACCCCCGTTCATTTTTCGGACAATCATATTCTGCAGTAAAACATTAAACCTTAAAATTTTCAGAAATTGCATTTGTTACTTCAATATGAAATTTTTTACCTTACTCTGATTTTACTTTTTATAAGGTACTATATATAAAAATTAAACCATATCTCTCTCTCCATTAATGTTGTAGAGGCCAAGATAATATTTTTCATAAATTCAGTCCAACCAACAGCACAGTGAAAAGCCATTAATTCCTGCAATAATGGCTTGTATTTTCCATTACCAAAAATTGGTGTATTATTGAACTGTATAGTTTCTTGCTTACTGCTATTTCACAAGTGCATTGCATAATAGTTTGAATAATAATGAGTTTGGTGGCTTACTTTGGTTGATTAGGTTGGTTAGCAGTTATATGTAACCATCACCTCTCACATCTTCATACCTTTAAATTCAAAACCATTTATCATAAATATGGTTTCTAAATTGGTAACAAAGTACAATAGACTAAATTTGATCAATGTCCATTACTATATAAAAAAAATTAAACAAGGAATAAGAATACACTAAAATAGTGTTTTTTCTCCATCACAACTTTATAGCTCTCGTACTATTTCTCTCATTAGTGGTGTTGTTGTTGTATAAATTTGATGATTTAGGCGTAGGCGAAAAGCTCGCGAGTCATGGATACGCTGTTTTCGGGCTCGACTACGAGGGTCACGGCCGGTCAATGGGACCTCGTTGCTACGTCAAGAAATTTGACAATATTGTACATGATTGCAGCGTCCATTACAAGTCAATATGTGGTAAGTAACCAAACTCTCCCACCAATTAATGCTACTCTAAGTTTGTACAAGTCAATATTTTCTGATCACAAGAACAAGTAATTTAATTTGATGTGAATGGTTGAATGAGTGTGATGGCTAGTATTAGGCCTCATGCAAGTTCACACCATTTCTAATTGTGAGTAAAAACATAAACAAACTTAGACATGCTGTGTTTTTTTGTATGTGTTGAATTTTAGAACAAGAAGAATATAGGGAGCATAGAAGGTTCTTATATGGAGAGTCGATGGGCGGGGCCGTGGCTCTGCTAACACACAAGAAGGATCCTAGTTTCTGGCATGGTGCAGTTCTTGTTGCTCCTATGTGTAAGGTCATAATACCTCAGAGCTTATCTTCATTTGCTTAAGCCATTTTGAACTGATTAGTACTAGGTTTTGAGATCTCAACGTGTTTTTTGCTCGTTTTTCGCCATTAGATCTCAGAGAAGGTGAAGCCACACCCTGTGGTGATTAGTTTGCTAACTAGAGTTGAAGATGTGATACCTAAGTGGAAGATAGTTCCAACCAAAGATGTTATCAATGCAGCCTTCAAGGACCCTATAAAAAGAGAGGAGGTTTGTTATAAATTCATTGATTTTTCACTTGAAATTCGGACATGAAGTGATGTTTGCTCTTTCGGGCTGCTGCAGATTCGGTGTAATAAGCTGATATATCAGCAGAAGCCAAGGCTGAAAACCGCATTGGAAATGCTAAGAACTAGCATGAATCTTGAAGACAGTTTGAATGAGGTTGTCCAACTTGTGTGTCTGTGTGCGCGTGTGTAACTACTCTTTATAGTTGATGTCATGAAATTAAAGAAAATGCATTCAATCTTACTATTTTTCTGCCTTTAATGATGTAATGTTAGGTGACACTGCCGTTTTTCGTGCTGCACGGTGAGGCCGACACGGTGACTGATCCAGAGGTGAGCAGGGCATTGTACGAACGAGCGAGCAGCACAGACAAGACCATGAAGCTGTACCCGGGGATGTGGCACGGCCTCACAGCGGGCGAGCCACAAGACAACATCAACGTGGTCTTCTCCGACATCATATCGTGGCTCGACACACACCTAGACGCTGCACCCCTGCAGCCTAATGGCGATCCTGCTCTCGACACCAAGGCTGTAGGACTGAATGTGGTTGTGGCGGCATCTCCCCGCGTAGGAAACGAGCCGAAGCCTCGACGATCACGCTCGAGTATGAGGTATCTATGCGGCTTGAAGAGCCAGAGCTTGTGCCATCACTCGACAATCTAGAATATGGTGTTCTTTGCTTTTGTCTTTAGACCCTTAAACGACATTCTAATAAAAAAAATGACCCTACCCCCTCTTTTATTCGATATATGAATGATAAAGGTGAGATATATGAAGATATGATTAATATTCAAGTGACTAAAATTTAAATAAAATTATTTTTTTGATTCGTTTGTGTTTTGCCTCGATAAATTTTGAGGCCTAGATAACATTGGAATACATCAAATAAAAATTGCGCATGCAAAATTATATTTTTACTCCAAATCAATTCATTACTAGGTATCTCAATATAAAAGAGTGATTCATATATAGTTATATAGGAGTACTGTATGATTCTTCCAACTATAGCACAATTAAAAGGTATTAGCAATAATCAGAAGCAATTGCACATATGTGTAAGCCTTTGCACTGGCTTCTTTCAACTGGGGCGGTTCACTTGCTCCAAACTCATCGCTGCAAGTGTCAACATCGGTCAAAGCTGCCGATCCATACGTGCGGAGTGTACTGATGCTAAACAGATCCCTTTTTGGTATCAAAGGCTTGGAATCTTTCAAGGTGCCCTCCGCATTGTCGAAGTTCTCGATGCATGTGTCGATTTTTCCTTTATTGCTGGGGTTGGATACCGACTTGGCCACGTTTATCGAGGCTTGTGTGGACGAAATAGCATTGTCAAGCGCGATGTTGGCTAAGGCTCGGGAATCACCCCCCTTTGACCGGGGATCGGAGTTCAGAGTTTGGACACACAAAGAAGGATTGTTAGACTTGGAACAAAAGTCGCCTATCAAATCGGCGTGACATTGGCTTAGTAGTGCTAGAGAAGCTAATATTACGATTAAGGAAGACATTTTTTCTTTAGACTTAATTGTGTATGTAAGATTTCAATTTTCTGTGTTATTGTTTGGTTTCTGTGGATCCTTTTATAGTTGAGAGATAGAGTAATATCTCAAGGGAATATAGAGCTTTTAATAGGAAATTTATTGCAATTTACTTCAAAAATAAAGCAATGATTAGGTAAATGAAAATATAACTATGTTTTACTGCAATCACATGTAACGTTAATATTTGTTTTAAAATTTTCATTGATTTTGTTATTCTAAATAACATTTAATTCCCTTCCATGCTTATAATTCTTTCCAATCTTGTGCTTCCTTTATGGGGAAGGAAATTTTCGATTCATTACAAATCACAATTTGCCTAAAGAGTGTTGCTATATATTGAAATGTAATATTATCTTTTTTATTATATAACTTACCATTTTAATGTTTATGGCAAGCCAGATCAAATAAATTTATTGTTGCCTAAATATTCCGACATCAATTTTCATTACTTCAATTTTCACAATATGATAAAATCATACATTTATCATACAAAATTCAATTAAAATCAAATAATCAAAATTGAACACTTTTCATATTTAAGATATTAATGGCTATTTTAATTAAATTCAATACGACCAGATTAAGGCATTTTAATTAAAACCATACATTTATCAAACAATATATTAAGGTATTTTATATTTTAAAGTTTTTTCATATTATAGTTACAAAATAGATAGTTTTAGTTTTATACTTATAAAATTGGACACTTTTCATATTTAACCTAATAAACAAATGTTCAAATAATGTAAAATAAAATAAATTAATATTATTGTTTTCCTGTAGAAATATAAATAACGGATAAGTAAATATACCAAAATAGTAATGATAACCATTGATCTTCTTAAATTAATAATTAAATAAAATTAGTTCCAACTTCATAATACTCATCTTCGGTTCATATATACGATATCTATCTCTATATGTTTCATTAAACCAATAATATATCTATATTTATTAAATCAATAATATATCTATATTTTATTTTAATTGCTTTAGCCTATGATATAATCTGTTTTGAACAAGATGAAAATATATATATATATATATATATATATATACATTGTTTAATAAATAGATTTTCATTTGACATATTTTTTTGGTTAACCAATGTAATTTTGTAATATTATACAATTAAAATTTATCTATTATTTTTAAATGGATATTCTTTTTTGAATTTTTTTCTTCACCAAAATGAATGTTTTAGCTTAAGTATATATTTTTTGGAACCAAATATTTCTCTCATTTTTCAATAGAATCACAAAAATCATGCAAATATGATATTGGCTTCACTCCAAAAATCCAGTAGCTAGTTTTACGTTGCATAATGCATTTTGAAATAGTTATTCACTTTATCCAACAATGAGTACAACATCAACATGGCATAGAGAACATGACTATTATATTCCATATATAGATAGATATAAATATGTGGTTTATTCTCACATCAAAACCCTATGTTTCCATGCATACCACTTACATTATCATATTTCTTAATTTTTCCTATTAGAGAGTATTAGCAATAATCAACACCAATTGAACTAAGGTATAAGCCTTTGCACTAGCTTGTTTCAATTGAGCTGGTTCCTTTGCTCCAAATTCATCACTGCAAGTGTCAACATCAGTCAACGCCGCAGATCCGTACGTTCGGACCGTGCCAATGTCACCCGTTTGGAGTGGCCGTTTGCAGCCATTCAAATTATCAACGGCACTATTGAAGTTCTCGATGCATGTGTTGATTATTTGCTTGAAGTTACGATTGGTTATTGATTTTGCAACCTTTAAGGAGTCACTTGTAGCTGCTTTTGCCTTTTCGATTGCGATTCCAACCAGAACTTTAGCATTAGCCCCTTTCGATCGAGGGTCGGATTTCAGAGCTTGATTGCACAAGGAAGGATTGTTTGATTTGGAGCAAAAATTGCTTATTAAATCAGCTTGACATTGGCTTAGCAATGCAAGTGAAACAAGCGCTATAACAAAAAAGGAAGACATTTTGTTCTTTTTCTTCTTTGTTTCTTTTGGTTTTCAATTGTGGTTTTCTTTGATTTTAGTGACATCCTTTTATACTAAACGATAGAGACCAAAGTTATTGCAATTTGCGGTAAATTACATGGAGATTATACTGAAATTCATGTCATTATACCCTTGTATGATTAAGGGCAATGATAAGTTGTAGGAGGATAATTATTGTGATTAGCAATAAATATATCAATAAAATTTAGGACTCAATTTTCAGACTATGATTATTCTGATTCATGATAGAGGATTAGACAAGATAAATAATGCTGAGTTTATTTTTATGCATGTTGTGTTAGTAGGATTAATAATATCAAATTTGTGATTGATACATGAAAATAGATAGAGATAAATAATACTCCTTCCGTCCAACAATGTTCTTCCCATTTTGACCCGATACGAGTTTTAATAAAATGAGATGATTTTAGTTGGTAAAGAAAAAAGTGAGGATAAAATGCAGTGAGTGGAGAATGAGACCCACAAAAAGTTAGATGATGTTTAATGTATTGTAAATGAATAATGAGACCCACATTAAAGTGTACTGAGCGGAGAAGGGATTGCCAAAAATAAAAAGAAAAATGAGAAGAACTTGATGAACGGACTAAAATGGCAAAGGAGGAAGAAACTTGATGGACGGAGGGAGGGAGTACAAAACTACCGACTTAATCTGGGAATAAAAATCAAATTATTTATCTTTTCAGAATATTAAAATAGCAACGGTCATTATGTTATCTCAGAATATTAAGATATCATATATTATATACCAAATAAGATGTAACGTGATTATTAGTACTAATATAATAAACCAAACAATCGATATTATTATAATTTTCCTGCAAAAATTAATATAAACAACGGATAACTAAAGATACCAAAATAGTAATGATAACCCTTGTTTAAGATCTTTGATATTCTTAAATTAATAAATAAGATTAGTTCCAACTTCATGGTATGGTATTCGTATTCGCTTCTATATGATATATATATATGTTTCATTAAACCACTAATATATTTTATTTTAACTAATTTCTTTGGAGTATGATATAGGGTGGTTCTAGAATGTGTGAGGTGGACGACCACACATAATTCTGGAAAAATGAAGGCCCCAAAATATTGATAACTATATTTTATACTTAAATATATATTTAGATATTATATTTCACAACAAATAATACTAGCTCACTTTGTTTAGTCATTATTTGTATTAATTTTTGCTCCATTATGCGAAATACATAGTTTTAAAAATAGGATCGGATTGAACCGGCTAGTCAACCAGTTTGATTGCGAATCAGTTAGTAAATCGGTCCAATTATGTAAAATATGAGTTAGATTAATGACCTCAAATAAACAGATAAACACTGGTCAAAACAAGCTAAAACCGATAACCCGTTAACCACACGTTTCAAAAATTTCATGAAAAAAAGTTTGTAATAAAAACTGACCTAAATTAAAATAACATAATATTGAAAACCTGTATGCTTACTAAGATATTTGTTCGTTAAACTTCAACCGTTAAATTCAATATATCAATATTTAAATAATTAAAAAAATAAATATAATTTATGTTTCAAATAAATAAATTATTTAAATTATACATCATATCTTTCATAAATTTTGAAAAACGAAGATAAGACAAATTCTTAATTGTTATTTGATCTTTATATAATATTTTCTTTTACATAAAAATCATGAATTCATTTGTACATGTATATTTGTTAATTATACTAATAACCGATAACTATTATAGTTCATAAAATATATAAATTTGTGAAATTTGATTTGACTTTTAGAGTATATGATTTATTTAATTATTCATATATATTTTGAAATATAATATTATATATATCTTTGATTGTCCAATTTTTTAATCGGGTCCAACTGATTTTACCAGTGACTCGATGACCATTTTACGAGAACGGTTCGATAACTGATCCAATTTTTAAAACATTGTGCGATATATAGAGCAAAATATTAAAATATCCATTTTTTGAAAACAATCATAAATAATAGCCCTACATATAAAAAAGATAAATAATAGCCCTTTTCAAAAATATTAGACTAAATTACCCTTTTATTTTAAATATTAGACTAAAACGTTAAACACACGAATCCCGCAAGCTCAGGATTCGTGTGTTATACAAGAATTGTATGTAAACACACGAATCTCACGATCCAAACTCGCGAGATTCGTGTGTTTTAACATTTTACTATATAACACATGAATTCCACGACCCCGACCTCGCGGGATTCGTGTGTAGTGTGTAATGAGTTATTCTAAAAATTTATTAATCTACTATTTTTTTAAGAAAAAAAACTAATATAACCTGTCCAATTAGATAATTCTTATTATTCACTTTTTATATTACTATCAAGTGCTTAATATTTGTGTATTAAGCAATAAAAAAATGAGTAATTATTATTAGAACTTCTCATAATTGAAAATGAGATAAAATAGAGTCAAATGATATGGTCGGCTTGAGCTAGAGTAATATTTTGAGGCTTAGATATATAACATTGGAATACTTCATCAAATTGAAATTATATAACAATTAAAAGGTATTAGCAATAATCATTTCTCCACTCCAAATCAATTCATTACTAGGTATTATATTGATCTTCTAAGTATATAACAATTAAAAGGTATTAGCAATAATCAAAAGCAGTTGCACAAACGTGTAAGCCTTTGCACCAGCTTCTTTCAGTTGAGGTGGTTCACTTGCTCCGAACTCATCACTACAAGTGTCAACATAGGTCAGAGCTGCCGATCCGTACGTGCGGAGTGTACCGATGCTATCCGCATCCGTTTTTGGTATTAAAGGCTTGCAATCTTTCAAGGTGCCCTCCGCGTCGTCAAAGATCTCGATGCACGAGTCGATTTTTCCTTTGTTGCTAGGGTTGGACGCCGACTTTGCCACATTTATTGAGGCTTGTGTGGCTGAGATAGCATTGTCAAGCGCAATCTCAGCTAAGGCTCGAGAATTACCCCCCTTTGATCGGGGATCGGAGTTTAGAGTTTGGGAACACAAAGAAGGATTGTTAGACTTGGAACAAAAGTCGCCTATCAAATCAGCGTGGCCGTGGCTTAGTAGTGCTAGAGAAGCAAGTATTACGATCAAGTGAGACATTTTTTCTTAGACTTATTTGTGTATGTTAGATTTCAATTTTGTGTGTTATTGTTTGGTTTCAATGGATCCTTTTATAGTTGTGAGATAGAGTAATCTTAAGTCAATATAGAGTTTTTAATAGGAAATTTATTGCAATTTACGTCAAAAATAAAACAATGAATTAGGTAAATTGAAATATTGTGTTTTTACTGCAATCACATGTAAGCAAATATTTGTTTTAAAAATTTCATTGGTTCTGTTTAATAAGGTTTTGTTATTCTAAATAACTTTTGACTTTCCTTCCAATCTTTGGTTTCCTTTGTTTATGGGGAAGGAAATTTTCGATTCATCACAAATCCAATCAGGTAATTTTACTCACTTTCATAAAATAAAGATAAAAAAATATCAACTTAAAAATAAAAAATAAAAAATATTTATTCTATATGATAACATTAGGAATTTTTTCATGTGTTCATGCTATTCAAATTATTTTAAACTTAAATAACATGAGCACATAATCAAATTTTCTCATATTATCATGTATGATAGAGTATTTTTTGTCATTTATTTTTAATTAATTATTATTTATCTTTTACTTATTAAAGTGAATATTTTAGCATTTACTCCGATCACAATAATGCCCATGTTTGGTTTATAAGATTATATAGTACCAAGATTCAATCTTTGATTTCTATCTAAGATAAAACTTATCTCTAGGGGTAGGCCAAAACTTAAAATCATAGTATTAGCTATCCTATATAGCTTTTTGATCAAATCTTGAATGTAATATTGTAAACCAAACATAAGACAATTTAATCTCTAGATTTAATCTTACCAACCAAACACAGTGTTGCTATATGACTGACTAAATTATTGATTGAAATGTAATATTTTCTTTTTTGATAAATAATTTACTATGATGGCCAGTCAGACCAAATAAATGTATTGTTGCCTAAATATTCCGACATCAATCTTGATTACTTCTATAATTTTGTTCGAATTGAAACAAATATAAATATCCATAATGAGATGAACTTCAATTTAAATGGGGTTGACTCATAAATAATTATTAGAATATGCAATACTACTTATATGAACATGTTATATAATTCATGATATAAGAACATGATTAACATTGTTTTGTTTTGTTTTTTTTATAGTAATTCGAGAAAAATATTAAAAGGAAAAGGACAATAAATCTCATTTATGGATAGATAGATATAAATAAGTGGTATATGCTCACATCAAAACCGTATGTTTTCGTGCATACCACATACATATTATTATATTTTCTTACCTTTTCTCGTTAGAGAGTATTAGCAATGATCAACACCAATTGAACTAAGGTATAAGTTTTTGCACTAGCTTGTTTCAATTGAGCTGGTTCTTTTGCTCCAAATTCATCACTGCAAGTGTTAACATCAGTCAACGCCGCGGATCCGTATGTTCGGACCGTGCCGATGTCACCTGTTTGGAGTGGCCGTTTGCAGCCATTCAAATTATCGACGGCACTATTGAAATTCTCGATGCACGTGTTGATTATTTGCTTGAAGTTACGATTGGTTATTGATTTTGCAACCTTTATGGAGTCACTTGTGGCTGCTTTTGCCTTTTCGATTGCGATTCCAACCAGAACTTTAGCATTAGCCCCTTTCGATCGAGGATCGGACTTCAGAGCTTGATTGCACCAATGTTTTAAAAACCGGACCGGTCATTGAACCGGTCTCGTGAAAGGGTCATTGGGTCACTGGTTCAACCGGTCGAACCGTTTCAAAAAAACCGGATGACCCGTAATATATATATATATATATTTATATATATATATTCTATTATATTTCAGAATATATAGATACAAATATTTAAATAAAATTTGGACAAAAAGTTGTATTTAATTTTACAACTTTATAAATATAATAAATTAATATTTATTAGTTATTAATATTGCTAAAAAATACACATGTATGACAACATAATATTTTAGAAATGTATGTGAAACTAAATGTTGTACTTTTATAATAATTCTAAAATTTAATAAAAATAATTTTAATAGTTATTTTCAAATCAAATAAAAATAGTATTAATTCCTAATTTTAACATTTTAATGCATAAATGGCTTATCTAGCTTAGATGGTTATAAGATTTATCTATTTTAAGTAAGGTCAAGGGTTCAATCCTTAATTCTAACTTTTTTCACAAATTTTTAAGAAAAAAATCATTGAACCCGGTTTCCGGTTCACCGGTTGTAGCTGGTTTTGACCGGTTCTTACCGGTTTGCATTGGGTCATTGAATTGACCCCAAAATAGCATAACCCGACCGGTTACCCGGTTCGCGGTTAAACCGGTCGAACCGGCCGATCCGGTCCGGTTTTTAAAACATTGGATTGCACAAGGAAGGATTGTTTGATTTGGAGCAAAAATTGCTTATTAAATCAGCTTGACATTGACTTAGCAATGCAAGTGAAACAAGTGCTATAACAAAAAAGTAAGACATTTTGCTCTTTTTCTTCTTTGTTTCTTTTGGTTTTCAGTTGTGATCTTTGATTTTAGTGACATCCTTTTATACTGGAGAGGTAAGTAACTATATAAACTAAAGTTATTGCAATTTACAGTAAATTAAGTAGAGATTATATTGAAATTCATGTCATGTATCCTTGTATAATTAACATTATTAATAAGATATAAAAGAAAAATTATTGTGTTTTGCAAGGAACTGTACAAATATAAATAATATCTTTGCATAATAATAAAATAGCACTAACCATTAAAATATCACAACTTACATACCAAACAGTGAGAGATGTAACGTGATTATTATTACTAATATAATGAACCAAACATTTGATATTATTGTAATTTTCTTGCGAATAACTAAACTTGTAATCTTTCTAAATTAATAAATAAGATTAATTTCAACTTCATGGTACTCATATTCGGCATTTCCGATCCATAATAATGGGTCTGTATTTTATTTCAATTAACTGTTTTGGCGTATGATACAATATAAGAAATGTATATGTACGTTTGGACCGTGCTGATGTCACTTATTTTGAGCGCTTGCAACCCTTCAAATTACTGACTGCGCTATTGAAGTTAAATGTGGTTGCTTCTCCATGACCTTTATAGAGTTAAATGTGGTTGCTTCTCCATTTTTATTGCGATTCCTGTTCAAACCTATTTTGTATCTAGGTTCTTGCAATTAACGAGATCTATTGCACGCGATAAGTTGACCTTAGTCGGATCTTGTCGGAAAGCTATGCAGGGCTATCAATTTATAACACTATACGACACTAACTAAAACACTTCTAAACACTCTATTCAATTGGGTGAGATTTTATCTAATCTAATTAAGCAATTAAAGGAAATAATAAAATCAAGTGATTGAAGCCTAGGGATTAGACATTCATTCATTCATTCAACAATTAGTTTCACATCCAATTATGTATTTGTATTCAATCAAGATTCCCAAAAGTTGTTTAACATCCAACTCAGGTATTTGATAATTAAACGGTGATCCTAACTCACGTATATGAATCACATGAGAGGGAATTCTATAATTACAATAACAAATTTCAATTCTCACGTTTCTGATTAGAAAAGGGAATTGGTTAATTCTAGGTAAAACACAAGAATAATTTCTCAATCTATTCTAGCACTTAAGGTGAATCAAATGTGTCAAGCATCCAATTCAATTAAAGCACAAGAATTAATCACAAGCACACATGGATAAATGAAATCAATTGAATAATTAAGAACATCTAAACCTTAGATAGAGTTTAGCTACTCATGGAGATTGGAAGTAATTCAAGAAAGAAACCCATAGATTAAGAACTTACTAAATCAAATCCAATATCCAAGTGTAAATTCGCACTTCAATCGAAAGGAGAATGCGTCTCTATGAAGTAAGGGAAGCGATGGAAACTAACAGATAGAAAATAAAATAAGAGTTGTACGTTTTAATAACTGAAGAATCCCATTTTAATAGCGTCAAACTCGATCTTAATTAGCGCGTAGCGGTGGCTAGGTGTCCAACGCGCGCTGCCTTCTGCTTCGCCAGCCTCGCCGGGCCAGCACCCGCTGGACTCGGGCTTCTGTCCCACTTGGTTACGCCCCTCCAGCGCTAGCTGGGGTCCAGCGCGCGCTGGCCCCAGCCTTCCGCCTCACTTCATTACACCACCCCAGCGGGCGTGGCATGCCCAGCGCCCGCGGGATGGCCTTGGTTGGCCCGTGACTCGCCCCGGACGTCTCCCGCACCTCCGGTTTGACCCCGACTCACTCGATACGCTCACTCAGACCAATTTGCACTCCTTTGGCACCTTTTTTAATACAACTTCACCACCATCAACCTATCAAACGAAATTCAACACCCGACATAAAAATGAACCAAAACACAACGGAATAAACTTAACAAATTATAACACGAGACTCGAGATACGACTAAAACACGAACAAAAACATACTAAACAATTCCGAACAGGACTCGAGCATTAGCCTCTTTCGATACAGGGTCAGAGAAATTGATTGCACAAAGAAAGGTTTGTTTGATTTGGAGCAAAAATCGCCTATCAGAGGTAGATCAGCTTGACATTGGCTTAGAAATGCAAGTGAATGTAAGTGTTGTAACAAAGGAAGTCATTTTGCCGTTTTTCATCTTTGTTTCTTTTGGTTATCAAATTGTTGTGTTCTTCTTTAATTTTAGAGGCTACCTTTTATACTAGAGACCAAAGTTATTACAATTTGTGGTACATTACGCGGAGATTATATTGGAATTCATGTATGTATCCTTGTATGACTAACAATAATAAGATGTCGGAGAAACATTATTGTGGTTTGAAATGAAAACATTGATACAATTTTGGCATCTGTTCTTGGATTATGATCATTAATATTAAGTATGGAACTAAATGAATTAGATCATCCACTACCTAAAAATATAATATGTTCTACTTCATAATTTCATGACGCGTAACATATAATTCAAACTTTATGTTATACAGAAAAAAATATAATATATATATATATATTAATTAATTAATTTATTATGTTGCATGTCATGATTTTATCTGCAATAGGAAATGTTACACATCAAGATTATGAGTTATTTTAAAATTTATTATATTTTTGAGTTACAATTTAAATTACTAATTTTTTTAAAGAAGAAAAAACTAATTTGACCTCTTGAATCAGATGATCTTCACCTAATATTAATTTAGAGGTGTCAAATGATATGGTCGGCTTGAACTGAGAGTAATAATTTTGAGGCCCAGATAAATAACATTGGAATGATTCACTAAATTGAAATTGCTCACGCAACAATTATTTTTCCACTCAAATCAATTCATTTATATCTCAACATCAAAAAGTGATTCGTACTATATTGATCTTCAAATCATATAACAGTTAAAAGGTATTAGCAATAATCAAAAGCAATTGCACAAATGTGTAAGTCTTTGCACCAGCTTCTTTCAGTTGAGGTGACTCACTTGCTCCGAATTCATCAATACAATTGTCAATATCAGTCAAAGTTGCTAATCCGTATGTGCGGAGTGTACCAATGCTACCCGCATCCATTTTTGGTATCAAAGGCTTGCAATCTTTCAAGGTGCCCACCGCATTGTCGAAGTTCTCGATGCACGTGTCAATTTTTCCTTTGTTGCTGGGGTTGGATGCTGACTTGGCCACATTTATCGAGGCTTGTGTGGCCGATATCGCATTGTCGAGTGCGATATCAGCTAAGGCTCGGGAATTACCGCCCTTTGAACGAGGATCGGATTTTAAAGTTTTGGCACACAAAAAAGGATTGTTAGATTGGGAACAAAAGTCACCTATCAAATCCCCATGACATTGGCTTAGTAGAGCTAGAGAAGCAAATATTACAATCAAGTGAGACATTTTTTCTTAGGCTTATATGTGTATATTAGATTTCAATTTTGTGTGTTATTGTTTGGTTTCAATGGATCCTTTTATAGTTGAGAGATAGAGTAATATCTCAAGGGAATACAGAGCTTTTAATAGGAAATTTATTGCAATTTACTTCAAAAATAAAGCAACGAATTAGGTAAATTAAAATATTACTTATGTTTTTCTGCAATCACATGTAACAGCAAATATGCGTTTTAAAATTTTCATTGATTTTGTTTCATAAGGTTTTGTTATTCTAAATAACATTTAATTTCCTTCCAATCTTTTGCCTCCTTTATAAGGAAGGAAATTTTCGATTCATCACAAATCACAATTTGCCTAAAGAGTGTTGCTATATATTGAAATGTAATATTATCTTCTTTATTATATAACTTACCATTTTAATGTTTATGGCAAGCCAGATCAAATAAATTTATTGGTGCCTAAATATTCCGACATCAATTTTCATTACTTCTATAATGAGATGAAATTTAATGTAATTTAAAATTTCATCTCGTTGATTGCCCAAATAACTATCAAATAAATGGCTTTGGCTCATAACTGAAATAATTAATTAGAATATGTAATACTACATATATTAACATGTTATACAATTCATGATATAAAAAGATGATTAATATGTGTTTTTCCTTATAGTAATTCGAGAAATATATTAAAAGAGAAAGGACGATAAATCTCATTTATTGATAACTTTCCAACCAAGACCATTTCCACAATTTCCATTGTAAAAGGAAAAAAAAATCAGCAAAAAAGAAGAAGAATATATTAATGAGCACAATTTTGCTCATTTAATGTGCCCACATTTGATATGAATGATCACGTCAGCATATAATTTATTGTAATTTTTATTTTTTT